>JAQZBX010013235.1:0-40116 GCA_029593785.1 Cabassous unicinctus | reverse complement strand
TTGCACAAATGTTATTGCTGATTCAAACTAAAGTTTGGGAATTCTGCTAAAAGAAATATCTAACCCTCGGAAAACATTTTCAAAGTGCCCATTAGTGTGATAGAGCAGGTGTATTTTGAGTGGTAACTTCGCATAGATCTGTAGACTGGATAATCCGTAAGAGAGCTGCTTTTAATTTTAAAGACCCAATTATCTTGGTAAGTAGCTTCATAATTTACACCAGGGGACTTCTCCACTTATATAGTCTCCCTTGTATGTATTGACATTCTTGCAGGTTGGAGGTAGAGTGAGGTTTTAGCTGGATATTTCTTTTGATAATATGGCAGGAAGGTAATTATCTTACAACTGGAAATGCTTCCTATTTGGAAGCACTCCTCCCTCTGTTACCACCCCTGCCCCACCAATTTGAAGAAATTATTATTCTGGGAATTAAACTAATAAAAACCAACAAATTGTAGGTGAGATTACTTTCTCACCTTTCTTAGTAGTCAACTTCTAAGACAGGTTGTCTAAAATACTTAGCAATAAATTTAACAAACCATGTACCAGCTCCATATAATGAAAACTATAAAAGATTGTTAAAAGAAAAAATTTAAAAACAAAAAGAAAAGACATACAATATTTATGGATTGGAAAACTCTCATATTTTAAAGATGACAGTCCTCCCTATACTAATATATAGATTCAATGCAAGCTCAAAGTCTCAGAGGACTTTTTTGTAGAAATTGGCAAGCTGATTCTAATATGTATCAGCATATAAAGGACCTAGAATCCCTAAACAAATTTTTAAAAAGAAAATTAAATTCGGAAGACTTCCAAATTTACATATAATCAGGACAAAGCTATATAATCAGGACAGTGTGGTATTGGTATAAGGATGGGCAAAGAGATCAATGGAATGGAATAGAGAGTTCATAAAAATACCCACACTTATAGAATCAATTGATTTGATAAGTGTAGCAAGATAATTCAGTAAGGAGAGAATAACTTTCCACAAATAGTGCTGGAACAACTGGATATTCAAATGGGAGAAAAAATGAACATTGACACTGTACCTCATATTGTACATTAAAGTAAACTCAAAATTAATTATAGTGTAGGCTAAAATCTAAACATATAAAACATCTAGAAGAAAACAGAAATTTTTCAATATTTTGGGGTAGACAAATATAGATAGAACATAACCCTAACCATAAAAACTGATAAATGAGAATTTATCAAAATGAAAACTTCTGCTCTTCCAAAGATAACATTAAGAAAATAACCAAAGATACCATTAAGAAAATAAAAAGCAAGCTACAGACTGGAATATTTACAATATATATTTCTGACAAAGGACTTATATCCATAATAGCTAAAGAATTCTCACAACTAAAAAATAAGACAATGTAAAAAGTGGGCAAAGGATTTGAATACATAATAAATAAATATACACACATACATAAATAGCCAATAAGGACATGAAAATATCAATCACCAGGGAAGCACAAATCTAAACCATAATGAGGTATTACTGCAAGCCTACTTGCATGGCTAAAATGTAAAATGACTGGCAATATCAAGTATTGGAAAGGAAGCAGAGCAACTGAAATTCTCATTTGCTGCTCTTGGGAATGTGGTATGTTATAATCACTTTGGAAAACAGTTTGTCAGTTTCTTTAAAGGTGAATATATACTTCCAACTGACTCAGGCCTGTGTATTTACACAAGAGAATTGAAAACCTATGATCACAAAAAAGATTGGTACACTAATATTCACAGAAGCTTTATTCATAATAGCCCCCAAACTAGAAACAACCCAAATATCCATTTACAGATGAATGGATAAGCAAATTGTGGCATATTCATATATTTATTCAATAATCAAAAGAAATAAAAAAGAATAAAATGGAATAACTTTTTGATGCATGCAACATGAATCTTAAAAACAGCATTTGAAGCAAAAGAAGCCAGACACTAAAGAATGCATGCTGTATGACTGAATTTATATGAAGTTCTACAATAGGCAAATCTAATTCACAGGCGGGGGGTGGGGTGGGGAGGGTTTGACAGAAGTATTCTATGCTTAATTATGGTAGTGTGTACATGGGTGTGTACACTTAAAGCTAACCAAACTGTATGCTTAAGTTAGGTATATTTTATTGTACGGAAAATATACTTTGATGGAGTAAAAAACCTAAAATGAAAAAGACTATCTTCCCAGTCAAAATTAGGAAAAGTAGAACCTAGTAGGTCTACCTAACTTGGAATAAGTATGAAGGACCTAGAGCAGATAATAATTACCTCTGTGCCTCAATCCCCTTCATAAGAGGAACCTGCTCCTACACCCTTTACACACACCCATCAATTTTACTGTCTTTCTTTGCTTACAAAATAGTTCAATATCATATAATACCAAAGTAAGCAGTTAAAATTCAAATGCATTTTTAGTCCTTTTTCTGTTGCATCAATTTTAAGTATTCTTTTTGCTGTCTATCATCTTTTTTTTTTCCTGACTCATTAATTTTTTTTATTGAGGCATCTCTAATATAAGCAATTGGATCTTGTTCAACACAGGGAAAGTAAATCATTGAATCTGTTCTTTATTGATAATTTCTTCCACATCTTATAGATTTCTAATTAGTTTCTAACTTGTTTCTAATTAGTCTTCCAACCCCCAGTCCATTCTACAGGTGAATAATCCTAAAGCCTTTCCCTGATCACATCGCCCCCTTTCCATGAAATTTTCAATCACTTAACCCCATTCTTACTAAATAAACCACAGATTCATTAGTTTTCAGTCTGGTCCCATCCTATCTTTCCCTAACTAATCTCCCACCACTCCCCTGTAAATGACACATTCTAGTGAAAATTGATCACCAGTCATTCCCTGAGTATCTCCTTTCCTACCTCCAACCTTTGGTTATTGTCTTCTTCCCACTTGGGATGCTCTCTCTTCCATCTTTGCCTTTCCAGACCCACCCATCCTTCCAAACCAGTATGCATGTCCCTTTCTCTACCATCACTTAGAACAGTTGTGATTTCACCCACCTTACAATTTTCCCTTTTCCTTGCAGTTACTTCTGTGCTTAGATTATACACTTTTGGAGGGCTGGTGCTCACTCTCTGACATCTTTGTTTCTTCCACAGCAGTGGCCTTGAATCTGGTAGGAAAAGTGCACAAATTGAATGAACCCATGAATGAATCATGCAGGTTCAGGTGGTTGACAAGCAGAAAGAAGATTGTGGACCAGATCCTCTATCTCCTAAATCCTCACTCCATTACTTTTTACCCTACAGGTGTTGGGAAAATCTCCACAGGACTTCGAATTGCCTCCAGAAGAAGGATGGGGAGAGCACACTTCTCAAGACAAAGAAAACGATAAAAGTCTGCAGCAGGGAATCAGCCTAGCCAAAAGATCAGCTTAGATCTTTTCTACTTTCTAATCTCATATCATAGTAGAGCAAATGGACTGTAACATTCCCTATAGAAACTGTACCTATTAATTCGATTTTATATACACTGTTTTATTTTTAAACTAAGTCGGCTTGGAGGCTTATAGCATAATTTGCATGTGGTCAATACATTATAAATAGGTCTTAATTGTTTTTTGTGTTTGAGGAGTACCTTCCACAAAATATAATTAGGCAACAGTTTTGAAGGCTTAGTTTCCACCTGCAGTTGTCATGGCGCAGTCCATAGGATACTCTTTAGCACAGTGAAGCTATTGAGAAGCCCTTTGATCAGCTCCTTTTTGTTCTTGCATGATCCCATAAAAACATTGTATCTTTCTTTGAGCTGGCTCAGCATGGACTTTAGCTCTTACTCCTTGCTCCATACTTGTACCAAATTATACCTCATTTATAGAACCCCTCACCTCAGTGTTTTATCTAACAGGCAGTACTAGAAAGTAGCTGGATTGTAGTAATATTACATGTCCTGAGTGGAAAAAATGTGACATTTGCCTATGACATCACACACATATGGAGACATGCTACTTTAAATGATCAAAGTTGTGGCAGACGTACAGAACAAATGCACCAGTGGTGGAGGCTGCTGCTGTCCATCAAATCTATTCTCCCTTTTTTCATAATGATGAAGTTGTAGCTGAGCACAGAGTTGTCCTGCCAAATACTCATTTCTCAGCCTCCTTATAACTCCATGAGAACTTGTGACTACTCACCATAGAATGTGAGAGAAGTGACATGTGCTGCTCTTAGATTTGGACCTAGGAATATTGGTTGTGTGCTTCTCCATGCTCTTTCTTTTTCAAAAGCTGGAACTCAAATATGCTCACAACTCAGCTTCAACCCATGCAGACAAAGTCAATACCCTAGATCAGGGGAGGGGAAACTTTTTCTGGGAAGGGCCAAGTTGTAAATATTTTTGACCTTGCGTGTCATAATGGTCTACTCATCTCTGTTGTGGTAGTGTGAAAGTGCCAAAGGCAATATATAAATGAATGGGTGTGGTTGTATTCCAATAAAATATTTACAAAAATAGGTGGCAGGCTGGATTTGAGCTATGGGCCTATAGTTTTCTAACCACTGCCCTATGATGAAGAAGCTATGTGGAAAGAAGCTACATACCTAAATGACCATGTGGAACAGAGCTGCTTGTCACTTCAGGACAGTCTGACAGAAAAATAAACTCCCATTTTCTTCAAGTTACTGTTTTTGTACTGGTAACTGCCGTTACCAGTACACATGAGCAGGCATCTTTGCTCTGCCTTGGGTTTAAGCACACATTTGAAAGCGGAAGCTTTAGTCTGGATCTAGCCATTTAACATTGACTCTTCACTGAGTCTTGTTTCTTTTCCCCAGAAGGCTCCAAGTTATTACGTCTTCTCTAACCATTTTATCTGAAGAAGATAGATTGGTTCCCTCATCTGTCTATTTGGCCTATTGTCTTATACTTTCTGGAAACTCGTCAGTATTCCCAGGATCTTTTTTATATTCCTTGAGCTGCTTGGGGATATATGAAGGAGATAAAATTTTTCCTTGGGGACTTTTTGTCTCTCCTTTATGTAAAGGCCTCTTTCCTCTTCTCATATGTCTCTTCTTTGTATAGTCTTGGAGCATTGTCCTTTCCTAGATGTAAGTTAAAATAATAGTTTGTAAAACTTTATCTCCTGGGGACATTTTCTGTTTTAGTTGGGAACTTTTTTTTTTTTTTTCATTCGTTTGCTTTGTTTTCCAATAATGAGCTAAATGCCCTTTATAGAAAATTCAGAAAATATAAAAAATTAAAAGTTATGCATGGTACAATATTCAAACATAATCATCCCTCATTGAGGGACGAGATTCAGTAATTAAAGCAAATGGAATTCGTGAATGCTAGCCAGCTTGGTCAGTTATTTCTACCTGGGGATCAGGGAGGGCTTGATGGAAGAGGTCACATTTCATCTGGGTCTTAAAGTATGAATAGCATTTTGAGGAGTAGAGAATAAGGAAAAAAATATTCTATGATAAAAGAAACACAGAGGTATTAAAGGATATATGAATAATTTAATGGCTGGCTGCAGTCTTGAGGAATCTATTAAAATTTTGTGCTCCGGCTTCCTCATTAATGCATTGGGGACATTAATATTTGCCTTTTACCATTCTAGAAAATTGAATATGTTAAGATAATCCATTTTCAAGTGCTTTGAACTCTTCAGAGGAAAGGCACTAAAAATATACAGTATAATTGAGGTATGAGAGTTGTCACTCCTACTATCTGATTTTTTCCCTATCATAAAATAAAAATTCTCCCCCTACTTCTTTCCGTGAAAAGTTTACAAGAAAAAGTTATCATGTGTTTTTCAATAAATATTTGTCTTTTTTATCTGGACTTTTATTCATAAGGAAAAGCTACTGGAAAACCATGTTATAGGTTCAATGAGAATAACATTAATTTTTCTCATGTGCTTTTAGATGTTTCTGACCCTGATAGTAGTGTCTCTCTGTGACTTATGAAGTTAATTTTCTATTTTCAATCATTGTTAATTTGACTCAAAATCAGTCTATATAGTACTCAGGCACCACCCTTTTAATGTTATAAAAACAAATCACTATAGTGTGTTAAAAAAAAAAAATTGTTGCAGACACTTGTAAATAGTTCAAGTCATTGTCAATATGAAAGCAGTAACATTTCAGGAATTTCTGTTTTCTCAGGTTTAAAAAAAGCAATCTACAAAGCAATGGAACAAATAGAAAGTATTAACAAGTAATCTGCTTAAGTACCCAAATGAATACTTGGAAATACAAACCTTTACTTATAATTTTGAATTCACCATGTTTTACATGATGAGCTTACAGCCTCTTGCTAGGTACTATACCATATAAAATTGTTATCGGATTACATTCAAAGTTAAGCTTGTATACAAATGTTCACATGGGCCAAATCAAAGGCTACACAGGAGTAATTTTCACTGCTATATTGCAAGTTGAATTTTATAGTTTCACTAATCAAAAAATATTTTATTAAAAAAAAATAAGAACTGTAATTCAGGTGTAATTCAAGGGCTGGGAGAAAATAAATTAAGTGTACAAGAAACATGCTGGTTCTCATGACTTTAAATCAAATAAAACAAAACCTGGCCCCCATTTCACCAGGTTGTCAGGAAACTCTATTTCACCCAGTACTGGGGTTCCTGATGCTAAAAGGATCATATCAATATCTGGGTGCTCACACGGTATGGGAACAGAAGGACTTCTAATTATGACCCCAGCTGACATATCACAGATAAATTACAAAATTAGTGCTTTCTTAAGTTTCATGGCTCTCTGTTCCATAATAAGTGGGGGTGCAGGGCTCTTTACTAAAACTGAGAACACCAAAATCTTGGGGCTGTCTTTCCTAAGTGCTCCACATAGCCAGCCCCCCGAATTCTTGCTACATTCTTGCAGGGGCTCCGTGCAGTGGTGCACTTTGTACTTTGCACTAAGGCATTAGATGGAAGGGGTAAGGGGATTTAAAGCCAGCCTGCACTCTGTTCACCAAACTCTGTGCCCTGGCTTGGGGCCCATTCATTTTCCTTTGGGCAAAGGCACCATAAGGCCATCAAGTCATGTGTCTGCTGGAATACACCTGCCTGAGGTGTGTGCTTTTTCTAGTTGGCACACACGCTTCATATATAGACTAGCCCAGTCTTGGCTCCTCTGGGCCCTGCATTTTAGGTAAGAGAAAACAAAGGCACAGAAAGGTCAGAGAATTCACCCAATGTCACACAGCTAGTAGTACAAGGCTTAGTCAGGATCTGAACCTAGTCTGACTCCAGGTCTGTGTGGAGTGATTTGCTCTATGGTGCCTCGTGGGAAAACAGGCTCAGACACAACAGACTTTCAGCAAATGACTGCCCTATTACTTACACAGCATAAAGGGTCCAAAAGAGTTTAAAGAAAGAGATCCCATCAGGCCAGTCTCCTGGGGACGCCAACTGCTCAGGTCAGGGTCAATATATGGCAACTCTGCAGGTTCCACTTCCTGTTGGAGAGAAGAGACCAACTGTGTGGCCCGAGGTGAGAGAGGGTATTTACACAAACCAGGAGGAGGAGGCCCTGCCACTGAGAGGTCCCACCTGATAAACAGCTGGGGCTGCTTGTTCCTGGATTCCAGGTTTAAGGTATGGTCAGGCCTCTTCATTAGACCTAACACTGCCCAGCTGTGGAATGGAACCACCCTGCGAGATCTGTGCACAACAGAAAAGGAGGTAGGGGCAGGGGTGGGCAAGGACTGGGAGATGGCCGCTGAGTGTGAGTCTGTGACCCCAGCAGGATAAGATTTTAGCAGCTAAACTATGCTGTTTAATGGTTACTTGTTCACCGCCAAACCCAAATGGGACAAACTATGATGGGCCACAGTGTAAATGCAGAAGAAGCTGGATGTTAGAGATTAATCCAGGCAGCAAATGATGTCTAGATCAAGGAGTCTTAGAAATGTCTGTAAATGTTTTGTTGGAAAATTTCAAACAATTTAAGTTATTTAAAAGGCTAACATAGTTTCTTACAAACAGAAAAAGCCTGCATCCCAATCAATTTGATGCATATTAATATTGAATAGTCATTTTAGGCTCTTCTATCTCATTTGAAGAGTGTTTAATCAATGTTCTGAGATAATATACTTTAAGTTACCATAAAATTCCTTTTTGCATTTTATAGTAATATAAAAGTATTCTTTCCCTTGTCCACCAACACTTAAAATACATTTCTTACATATTAGTGAAAGTTTATGTGCCTGTTAAGTACCATGTGGAAATAATCAAATCCCATTATGAACCCAAAAGCCAATTCAACAGCATTTCCAAAGCAGTTTGCCCAGTTTAATTATAAGCAGCTATGTGCTTTTTAACTAACGGTTTAAATTTTAAAATCCCTTTGTTTACATTTTGAACCTGTTCTCTTGATGCAAGTTAATTACTTTGTCAGGATCTGAACCATGCTGGTGTTTCGACTGCTGGTAACCAGTGCTCGCCACACCAGATGGCTGGCCACGGATGATGCAAAGGATGTCAGGGAGGGAGGCTTGGTGTCTCCTGGCAGATGACGAGTTTTCTATTTTTCCTTCTGGAACGTTCATGGACTTTTTCAGGTCACTTGGGTTCAGGTTTGGGAGTTATTTCAGTTACTTAGAGAAGTAATGTAGATTTTCCACTAGCCTCATTCTCTAACAGAGCCTTAAGCTATTTCTTGACCACGTGTATTGGGGTTAGGCCTAGTGGCAATCTCCAACTCGCTTTCTTCTTCCATTCCTGACTTTCAGCCCCGATCAAAAGAATGCAGACCTCTGGCAAAGGAGACATCAATGAAAGGACATCAGGAAGCCTCTCTAGGGCATCCCCAATGAAACCATGGAGGGCCTGAGTAATCTCCCTGGGAAGGCCTAGAATCACCCGGGAAGTTGAGTATTACTTGAATAGACAGAAATGATCTAAATATGGGGCACCCCAGGCCGGACATGCCCAGGCTACCTCTTGGAAAATGGCTCAGTCACTTCCTATCTTGTTTTTGAAGCAACAAATTATTTTGCCTCACAGCAGGGGAAGGCTGTCTGCTCTAGGCACTGGCCTCTAGCCTGCCTTGTTAGCTCCTGTACCCTGCATCTTCATCTTGTTTAGAGAGCACTGTTATCATATGCAAAGCTCTTTTACCCACCTTGTCAGTGTGAGCCTTTTGTGTTTTTCCATAGTCCCCAGCTTGCGAGTCAGCTCCCTGTCTGCTGACTTCTAGCTTTGGAATTTTACCTCTCTAGACACCAGCCTGAAGCACTGCCTGTTCCAATCAGCTGGCCTTCAGTATTGTCTGTCCATCATTCTGCCTAGACTCTGGACACACCTAACTTTGTCCTGCCCAAGTTAAGGCACTTTAGAAATACCATAGAAAGTAGGTCTCATTTTGAAATCCACAGATGTCACTAGGACAAGTACTTAGTATTAGGACAGGTGGATATTTCTAAGCAATAACATGTCATGGGTTAAGAAAAAATAGCTTATTTTCTCCTCATTATAAAGGCAATTTGAGATCCCTTCAGAAAATTTGGGAAATGCTGGAGGGGGAAATGGCACTATGCTAAGCATGTACATGGTCATTCATTCATTCATTCACTCAGCACCGGGAATAAAGTGGTAAACGAGATAGATAATAGACAAGTCCCTCTCTTGCGGACCTTACAGTCTAATGATGTAAATAGGCAATAAACAATTAAGCAAATAAAAAATAAATGGCAATAAATCATTCGAGAAAGTAATGCAGCATTCAGGATTAAAGAATGATGGGGTGGGGTCAACTAAAGAAAGGGTAGTCAAGGCTGCCTAAGAAGACAGCATTTAAAAGAAACCTGAATGATGAAAAGAGAAGAGCCATGCAAAGACCTGGAGGAAAAGCATTTCAGGCAGAGGAAACAGCAGGCAAAAAGATCCTGAGGCAGGAATGCAGTCGAGTTTAAAGAACAGAAAGGACAGTGTATGTGTTAGAGTTCAGGGATGGAGGTTAAGGGAAGAGATAGGAAAGGCAAAAGCAAGGTCATGAGTGCTTGTAGGCCCCTGTGATTAGCTTCACTCTTATTCTAAGTCTAAGGGAAAACTCTAGGAGAGTTTAAGCAGGGAATGACTTGATAAGATTCATGTTATAAAAGTCTTGATAATGGATTGTATGGGGAGAAGAAAGAAACAAATAGGAGGTTATTTCTTTACATAGGGCAAGAGGTGCTGGTGGCTTGAGTGTTATCAGTGGAGGTGGAGAGAAGAGGACAGATGGATGAAGGGTACATTTTGGAGTAAAGCTGATAGGAATTGTGATGGATTTGAAGAGAGAAATCAGGGATGAACAACTAGATGAGTGACAGCAATATTTCCTGAGATAAGAAAGATCTCATTTATTTCTCACAACAGCCCCTGGGATGGGTTCTATTATTCCCATAAGACAAAGAGGGAAATTAATGCTTAGGGTAACAGGGTAACTTGGGCAAGGGCATGCAACTTTAGAAAGTAATGGACTGGAGAGCTGAACCCTTCCTGCCTGAATCCAGGGGCTGTGACCTTAATCAGCACTCTAACATTACTTTGCATTTATCAATTGACAGTGACCATTGTTAACATCTTGATTTCCTTCCAGCATTTTTCCCCCTGTATTTTAAAACAGATCTGTAGTATATGATTTTATATACTATCTTTCTTATTAACAATTATAAAAGTATTATTAAACATCTCTCATGAAAACCATCAATGCTTTAAATGTTTTCAAGAGAATAAGATTGAGCATCAAGCTATGGAGAGGAAACAGGTAAAGGCCGGAGAAAGTTTCCTCAAGGGGAAAACAGAAAATATATACATGTTTTGTTCTTATTATTATTTGTTTCTCTAAGATTTTATTTGGAAATCTTTTTAAAAGCATCTTGCTGTACATTATTATACTTATTAGAACATTGTTTTGAGAATTATTTGGTTTTATAATTCAAAATTTCCTTTAAACTTTCAGAATCTTTTAAAAAATCTTTAGGTCCCAGTTTTGAGTGTTTGAGCAGTTCACTTATTAGAAAATTAATATCCAGTCTGGCACTATAATATGTACTCTGCCTCATTGTTTTATTCTGGCTCCCTTGGTTTAAAGTGGCAGAAACCCAATCAAGCTGACAAAAAATAATAATCATAACACTAATAATAATTGTTTTAGCCTGGGTTATCTAGAATGTAGAAGTTGAGCAAGGGTTTAAAAATCTAAGGCTTCTTGGGAGGTGCAAACTGAGGGAGGCCAGGTGAGGAAAAACAGAAACAATATAAAGAATGGTGTGAATCAATGTGATGTGATAAATTACCACCCTGACTCCAGCTCCATGAGAACTGTCATGGCACACAGCTGGACATTCAGCAGGTCCTTCAGGGAAAAACTCGGCCTTAGAATGGCCTAGGGATATAAGAAGGAGGGAGGATTTATCTGCCCTTCTCCCTCTCATCCCTTTTGGCGTTGATCAAAGTTTGCTCCTTGGGGGTTCAACTCCCTCTCACTTTTGGGTTTCATCAGGGGGCACCTTCAGTCACTGCTCAGAATGTTTGGTCCAGCTGCTTGGGGTGGCCAAGTGGAAGGGCCCGGCATTCCCTGCAATGTGGACTGCCTGGGAGGTGGGATAGCAAGGGACTCTGAAGTGGTACGTAAAGTTTATGCCAGATATCATAATCGAATGACACTGTAATGAGTTCTATGGTAGAGTATCTTATTGAAACCTCATCAAAACCAGATGAGGTAGCTCTCATTACTAGCCTCAATTTACTGATAGGAAATTTTAAATAATAACTTGTAAACTGAGATTTTTATGTAGGCAGTCAGACCCTAGAGCCCATCCCTTTAACAACACTTCCCTTTTTAAAGTTGTGTAAAAGTAGAGAGGAGCTTATTAAAGTGATGAAATTCCAGGGAATTGCATAGTAGGCTGTCATGGGAAGCAGGGTTGAGCATTGGACTGCCATTGGGAGCCAAACTAACTCAGATGCTATAGTCTTGTATATTCATGGCATATCTTCTTCTTTCTGTGATTCCTACCCTTTTCCTTACTCTAAAAGTCAGTCTCTTTTGCTTTCCCGTATCTTCAACTAGGGCATAATAACAGCCTTCCCTCACTAACTGTGACTTTTCTGACCCTGATTTTAATTCATGTTCTCCTCTCAGACTCAGTGCTTGTGGTATACTACATCCGTGTCCCAGTTTTCCATTTCCACATTTCTGAGAGAAGCATTGACCCAGCATAGTGGTTAGGGTAGGTTAGTTGGTCACAAACAATAGAAACTAATTCAGTCAGGTTCTGTTAAAAGTGAATTCATTAGAAGCCATGGGTGATAGATCACAAGAACCCTGTTTAGAGCTTACAGGAATCTCCAGAAGATCTCAAGAGCAGGCCTTGATGGACATCTCATGCATGTGGCACTCCTGGAATATTCTTTTTTTTTTTTTTGCTGCCTTTGCATACATGGCCTGAAATTCAAAGTCCTGGAAAGAGAGGGTCTGATTGGCTAAGTATAAGTGATGTACCAACCTTTGCTGTACCAGGCAATGATGCAGAAATTGATGGAGGGAGCCTCCAGGAATGCCTATATTCACTTTCCCCATAGGGTTGCATGCAAGAGGGGAGATAATCACCAAAGAGGAAATCGGGATGCTATAAGGAAGTGGACAAATGGTTCTCATTGTTCAGCTCATATTTTCTCTTACCATAGCACATCACTTCAGAGTTTGTTGGCTACTTTATAAGACGAGATCGGGCGCGTTCAGGGTGGTATGGCCGGTAGACTGTTGGCTACTTTATAAATGGGCTACTCTATAAAGTTGTGGTCAGCCTTAATGCATTTCAAAGTAAAATATAAATAACTTTCCAATTATCTGCTATTTTGAATTATTTATGCCAGCATTTCTTTCTGTTTGAACATCCTAGGTCTGAACCTGGAAAGATGACCATATTATAACCACTTATCAGAAAAAGCTCTGGCTTCCTATTTCTTTATTTTCAGTACTTATTCAGCATTGGCTTTTACTTACAATTGTTGGATGTCCCATGAAGTACTGGATAAGATGCAATTATTGCTTTCTAGGTGCTTACAGTTGAATATAGAAAACATAATATAATGCAATGCGTATAAAATTATATAAAACAGTGCATAATCAAATATAAAATGTTTGTCCATGTGTATGCAGGATAGCATGGTTGAGAGCAGAACTTCTGCAACTATAAGAGGAGGTAGGTACAGCTTGTAATTTAAATATTGAAGGAATATACTTGATCTGGGAAAGAGATAAATTTGTGGTGTGGCAATTAGTTAAACTATGTCCAGACTATAAATTAATACTTTTTTTTTTGCTATTCATTTGTTCCAAAAGTTAGGTCACCAATTGCTTTAGAATCTCTTCCTTTTATTCTATGTGTTGTATGAGGATTTGTCCCAGGGTCCTTCCCCTTTGGCCGCAGTGGTCCTGACATGCAGCCTTACAGGGAAGCACTGCTGTTCTGCCATTTGCAAATGGCACTGGCCTGACCCTTCTGTCTACTCTATCTTTTCACAGCTAATGTAATGAAATGCCTCTGGCAGCATAAATAACTTTATCACTAAGCTGTAAAGTAGAGCAAGTTATTAATATTGTATGAATTTGCATTCTACTAATTTTTTTTTCTCTAATGGGGAGAGATTTCACTAGATTCTGAAAAATATATCCTAAAAACTGTCGGGTAGTGTATTAGTCAGCCAAAGGGGTGCTGATGCAAAATACCAGAATTCAGTTGGTCTTTATAAAGGGTATTTATTTGGGGTAGAAGTCCACAGTTACCAGGCCATAAAGCCTAAGTTTCTTCCCTCACCAAAGTCCATTGCCACGTGTTGGAGCAAGACAGCTGCCGACATTTGCCAGGGTTCACACTTCATGGGTCCCTCTCTTCCCGGGGCTCCATTTCTCTCTGGGCTTAGCTCCTCTGTTTCCTCCACAAGGTCAGCTGTAGACTATGAAGCTCTCTAGGCTTTGCTTCTCTCCTCAAGGCCAACTGTGAACTCTCAGGCGAATGGCTCGTCTCTATCCCAGGGTCTTCTCTCCTTCCTCACCAGAACTCCAACATCAAAACTGCTTCAACTCTGTCTTTTGCCATGTCTTTTATATTTGATTCCCCCACCCACCAAGGGGTGGGGCTCAATGCCCTACTGACGTGGCCCAGTCAACGCCCTAATCATAACTTAATCATGCCCAGATTAACAGACCAGTTTACAAGCATGATCCAATATCTATTTTTGAAATTCATAATTACATCAAACTGCCAAACTGCTATAGGTACATTGTATTGAATAAGCTGAATTAGGAAGCCCCATTGTTGCTGGAAATTTTGATTGGAACCTTGCTTTAATAAGTTAAGGTTTACTTCTGGGATGCTCATTTTCTGTAGGAATTCAATTGATTAAGGCAGCCTAACTCTCAGCAGTAACTACGAGAAATAAGAATTTACTGTGAAGTATAAACGGGCTTGCAATTGATGATATGACACTCTGAGCATTATCAAGAGGCTTGTGGGATGCTTTGTTGTGAGGGGTAATTGACACTGAAAGCTTTTGAAAATTGAGGTTTATAGGATCCCAAGCCAAAGATGTTTTATTTTATCTAAGGTATTTGAATAAGATGTTACTTGGCATGTTCCAATACTTTGTTGTAAAGCCCAAGTTTAGGCAAGATATTAACCTTCTCTACAACAAGCAGAAGCTAAGCTAGAAAAGATAAAAACAAAATTCCCTTTAGAGCAGTGTGATCACTCTTGGAGGAACAAAAGAAGAAAGCTGTCTACAGATATCACAGACGGAGCTTCTTTTGATACTGGGTGTATTTCCCTCAGGTCATTCATAATCATGCACTAAATTTCCTCATTTTTGATATTTTACTCTCTTCAAAATTGAGAGTCTAGTCTACCCTTTATTATAAGTTGATTTAAAAACAAGATATTCCAAAACACTGAGAATACTGGTTTTTAGTCTTGGATTTTCTACCACCTCATATGATTTTCAGCCTTTATGTTCCCAATGACAAGAAATACTTGACTTATAATATTAACTTGCACCACCCTCTCCCATGGGGGTTTCCAGCTCTGTGCAATTTCTGGTTCACTAGCCAGGAATGTAATTGGCACCCTTTTCTCCTGCTCGAGAATCAATCTTGGTATGCAAGTGTGTATAAAGTTACAGGAATAATCTTGCATTTGCTCTAATGTATGAAAGCAGTGATAATTCTGAAATGCCATTATTTTATTATTAGTAACAAACTATTTGTGACATACTTCCAACCGATCAAGACCTAACAAGTATCTTGACACCTGGCTGGGATCTGCTACACTTGTGGTCTGGCTGACTATGAATGAATCATTTGATTTCTCCATGCTTTGCTTACTTGTAGCTCCCTTCCAATTCTAAAATTCTACAAGCACTGTCATATAGTAGTAACCAAGCCAAATGAGTCCTCTGTGTATACTTATATCATGCTAATATAAGAAATTGCTGTACTTATTTAATTATTAAGCCTTCTAGTTCTTACAACAACAAATTCTGAATTTGACAATAGTGCAGGAATATGATTTGGGAGCATGTGGCTATTCTCACTGTTATTTGCCTAAAGGGTTATGGCTGTTTCCTTGAAAAAATTCTAACTTTCTTAAATGTTCATGTTGGACCTAGCAGCCATTAAGTTGATGAATGCAACTATATTATAATATAAATATTAGTGTGATATATATATCACACTAGCCTGTAAGTTCTGTGAGAGCATGGACTTTGGTCTGGTTTGTTCACTGCTATATCCTCACAGCTTGGCACAGAATGCAGGCCAAATAATTTTGTAGATTAAGTTAATAATGTCCATGGTATGTACCTAATACATAAAGTAATAGTGCCTTTTATTTTTTTGTATTACTTAGACTCTTTGTTTACATGTGAAGGAAGCCCAACTTGAATGAACTTAAGCAAAAGGGAAAAACATGTTGCTTGTGTAACCAATACTAGAACAGAGGGTATGTGCCTATGCTTAGGAGGATACTCAGGTGTCCAAAACAATAGGCTTTCTGACTTTCATCTCTCATCTCTGATCATTCCAGCTTCCTCCAGGAAGAAACCCATGGCTACAGGAAGCATCTTGGTCTTAGTTGCAGTCAAATTTGAATTTTTTTACCTACCCTTAGAGTGTAGGGGTCAGGGAAAGTTCAGGAGAAAGCTTTCTATTAGAGATTTGTTAGTTCATTTTAAAAGGAAAGTTAAAGAAGGGAGAGTTTATAAAGGATATAAATTAACATTTAAGCATTTTATTTTTTCTTAAATTAATTTGCCAATCTTTTGATGTTAAGCCAAGTCCTTTTTTTGTTTTTGTTTGTTTGTTTGTTTGTTTGAGTCAGGGACTATCATTTGGAGACTTATCTTGTTTTTCTTACAAAACCAGACCCTTTGTACATCATACTTTTTAACTGTGATTTTTTAAAATAAATTTTTGAGGTATATCATTCATACATGGACATAAATAAACAATAAGTTTAGAGGAATAGTTGTGAACTTACAAAACAAACATGCATATCATCATACAGGGCTCCCATACATTACCCCACCACCAACACCTTAATTCTTATGAAACATTTGTCACAAACTATGAAATAGCATCATCAAAATATTGCTAAGAACTATATCCCTTATCTTACATTTGGCATATTTGCCCCAAACCCACCCGATTATTAACACTGTGTATTAATATTATACATTTGTTATAGTTCATGAGAGAATGTTCTTGAATTTGTCCTGTTAACCACAGTCCATCTTCCACCACTGGATTTCCTGTATTATACAGGCCCATGTTTTTTACACTCCATTCAAAGTGTATACTCAGTGGCGCTCATATTCATCACGTAGTGTGCTGTCATCACCTTAGTCAATTTTAGAATGTTTTTACTTCAAAATGAAAAATCCCATACCCTCTTTTTTTTTTTTTTTAGAATACTAGTAAGTTTATTTTAGTCCATAGTTTATTTCTCAATCCTAAGGACTCTGGGATGGTGATGCCCACTCCACCATTAATTGAGGGGGGCTTCGATCCCATACATTCGATAGATGGGACTCTCTTGCTTGCAGTTGTAGGCACTCTCAGTTCCTTGGCCCACACCCTCTTATACCCATCTATTGTCTCTTAGAATTGATATAATATCTTCTTTGACATTGCTGCAAAAATATTACAATATTACTGTTAACTATTGTCCGTAAGTTACATTAGTTGTAACTTTCTGTGTATCACCACATTCTTAATATTTTGTAAAAGAAGAACATTCTTATATTATAGTATTAACCGCAATCTTCATCCACCACTGAAATCACTATGTTATACATATCCTAGATTATTCTCTACTTTCCTTTCAACTGACATTGATGTTCACAAACTACACTTTTCAGGCACAATCTCATTTGTAAACCAGCAGTATTAGTTATACTCACTATAATGTGTTGTCATCAACTCTATTCATTTCCAAACATTTACAAAAAACCTTATTAAAAATTCTACATACATTAAGTATCGGCTCACATTCTCAACCCACATGCTATACTCAACCCACAATCTATACTCATTTTATACTCTCAACCCACAAACTCTATACTTTAGAGTTTGTTTCTGTGAAATCACTCATTTCTCATCATACTTAGTTCATGTTAATGAGACCATATAATATTTGATCTTCTGTATCTGGCTTATTTTACTCAACATGATGTTCTCAAGGTTCATCCATATTATCATATGCATCCTGATTTCATTTCTTCTTACAGCTGAAGAGTATTTCATTGTAAGCATATACCACATTTTGATTATCCATTCATTGGTTGCTAGACACTTGGTAGGTTCCATATTTTAGCAATTGTGAATAATGCTGCTATGAACATTGGTTTTTCAAATGTCAGTCCACATCCTTGCTTTCAGTTCTTCTGAATAAATTTCTATGAACAGGATTGCTGGATTATATGGCAGTTTTATATTCAGCTTCTTGAGGTTCTGCCAAACTCAAAGTACAGCCAAAGAGGCTGTACTGTTCAACATTCCCAACAACAGTGAAGGAGTGTTTCTGTTTCCCCACATCATCTCCAGCACTTGTAGTTTCTGTGTTTTTTTTGTTTTTTTTTGATGATGGCTGTTCTATAAGGTGTGAAATGGTATCTCATTGTAGTTTTGATCTGTATTTCCCTAATAGCTAGTGATGTTGAACATGTTTTCATGTGCGTTTTGGCCATTTGTATTTCCTCTTTGGAAAAATGTCTTGTCAAGTCTTTTGCCTATTTTGTAATTGGGTTGCTTGTCTTTTTTATCATTGAGTTGTATGATCTGTTTATATAACATGGATATCAAACCTTTGTTGGATATGTGATTTCCAAATGGGAGAAAATTTTCCCATTAAGTAGGCTGCCTTTTTATTTTCTTGAGAAAGTCTTTTGAAGAACAAGATGTTTAGTTTTGAGGAGTCCTATTATCTATTATTTCTTTCATTGCTTGTGCTTTGAGTGTAAGGTTTAAGAAACTACCGCCTACCACAAGACCTTGAAGATGTTTCCCTACATTTTCTTCTAAAAGTTTCATGGTTGTACTTTTATATTTAAGTCCTTGATCCGTTTTGAGTCAATTTTTGTATGACATGTGCAATATGGGGCCTCTTTCTTTTGGATATGGATATCCAGTTCTCCCAATACCATTTGTTGAATAAATTGTTCTGACTCAACTGGGTGGGTTTGACAGTGTTTTCAAAAATCGCTTGACCATAGATATATCAGAGTATATTTCTGAGTTCTCGATTCAGTTCCATTGGTTAATATATATGTATATCTTTATGCCAGTAGCATGTATTTGTTTTTTTTGTTTTGTTTTGTTTTGTTTTTTAAACCACTGTAGCTAAGTAATATGCTTTAAAGACAGAGGTGAGAGTCATCCAACTTTGTACTTCTCTTTTGAGACATTTTTGGCTATTCGGAGCTCCTTACCCTTCAAAATTAATGTGGTAATTGGCTTTTCCATTTCTGCAAAAGGGGCTGTTGGAATTTTGAGTGGGATTGCATTGAATCTGTAAAGCAGTTTGGGTAGAATTGACATCTTAATAATATATAGTCTTCCAATCCATGAACACAGAATGTCCTTCCATTTAATTAGTTTTCCGAAAACAGGTTATTTACGTCCTTGGTTAAGCTTATTCCTAAATATTTGATTCTTTTAGTCACTATTATAAATGGAATTTTTTTCTGACTTCCGCCTCAGATTGCACAACAGTAGTGTATAGAAATACTACTGAATTTTGCATATTAATCTTGTATCCTGCCAATTTGCTGAATTTGTCTATTATTTCTAGTAGCTTTGTTGTGGACTTTTTGGGATTTTCTAGATATAAGATCATTTCATCAGTGAATACCAACAATTTTACTTTCATTGTTGGATGACTTGTTTTTTTCTTGCCTAATTGCTCTAGCTAGAACTTCCAGCAAAATATTGAAAAACAGTGGTGACGGTGGGCATCCTTGTCTTGTTCCCAATCTCAGGGGGAGAAGTTTGAGTCTTGTGCCATTGAGTACAATGCTGGATATGGGTTTTTCATATATGCCCTTTCCCATGTTGAGAAAACTTGCTTCTATTCCTAATTTTTGAATTTTTAAAATCCAGATAGGATACTGAATTTTGTCAAATTCCTTTACTGTGTCAATTGAGATGATCATGTGATTTTTCTTCTTCAATGTATTAATGTGGCTTTTTACACTAATTGATTTTCTTGTGTTGAAAAACACTTGCATAGCTGGGATAAAACTCATTTGATCATGGTGTATAATCCTATTAATGTGCTTTTGGATTTGGTTTGCAAGTATTTTGTTGAGCATTTTTGATCTATATTCACTAGAGAAATGGGTCTGTAATTTTCTTTCTTTGTGGTATCTTTACCTGGTTTGGTATTAGGGTGATGCTGGCTTCATAGAATGAGTTTAGTAGCATTCCATCCTGTTCAAAATTTTGGAAGAGCTTGAGCAAGATTGGTGTTAGAGTGTCTTTGAGTGATTGATAGAATTCACCTGTGAAACCATCTGGTCCTGGGCTTTTCATCTTTGGGAGGGTTCTGATGACCTTTTCAATTTATTTACTTGTTGTTTTGATGAGGTCTTCTCTTTCTTCTAGGGTCAGTGTAGGTTGGTTGTTTCTAGGAATTTGTCCATTTCATCCATGTTTTCTAGTTTGTTGGCATACATTTATTCATAGTATCCTCTTACTATCTCTCTTATTTCTGTGGGATCAGTAGTAATGATTCCCTCTCATTTCTTATTTTATTTATTTGCATCTTCTCCCTTTCTTTCTTTGTTATTCTAGCTAAGGGTTTGTCAATTTTTTGTTGATTTTTTTGAAGAACCAATTTTTGGTTTACTTGATTCTCTTTATTGATTTTTTTGTTCTCAATTTCATTTATTTCTCCTCTGCTCTTTATTATTTCTTTCCTTCTATTACGTTTGGGATTAGTTTTCTGTTTTTTTTCTTGTTCCTCCAGGTATGCAGTTAGATCTTTGATTTTAGCTCTGTCTTCATTTTTAATGTAAGCATTGTGGGCTATAAATTTCCCTCTTAGCACTGCCTTTGCAGTATCCCATAGGTTTTAATATGTTGTGTTCTCATTTTCATTTGTCTCAAGATATTTACTTATTTATTTTGTGATTTCTTCTTTCAACCACTGATTATTTAAGATTGTGTTGTTTAATCTCCATATATTTGTGAATTTTCCTTTTTTCCATCCATTATTGATTTCCACCTTCATTCCATTATGATCACAAAAAGTGTATTGTATAATTTCAGTCTTTTTATATTTATTTTGACCTGTCTTGTGAGCCAACATATAATCTATCCTGGAAAAGGATGCATGAGCACTTGAAAAGAATGCATATCCTGCTGTTTTGGGGTATAAAGCTCTATAGATGTCTGATAGGTCTAGTTCATTCAACATATTGTTCAAACTCTGTTTCCTCATTTACCCTGTGCCCAGATATTCTATCCAATGCTGAGACTGGTGTATTGATGTCTTCAACTATTATTGTCGAAATGTCTATTTCTCCCCTTGGTTTTGTCAGTGTGTGCCTAATGTATCTTGGGGCACCCAGGTTAGGTGCAAAAATATTTATGACTGTTATTTCTTCTTGGTTAATTACTCTTTTTATTAATATATAGTGACCTTCCTTATCTCTTATAAGAGTTTTGCATTTAAAATCTATTTTCTCCAATATTAGCATCACTACTCCAGATCTTTTTTGGTTACTATTTGCGTGGAATAGCTTTTTCCAACCTTTCACTCTCAACCTGATTGTGTCCTTATGTCTGAGGTGAGTCTCTTGTAGACAGCATACAGATGGCTCAGATATTTTTTAATACAATCTGTCTATGTCTTTTGATTAGAAAATTCAATCCATTCAATGTTATTACTGTAAAAGCATTACTTAGTTTGTCCATTTTATACTTTGGCTTTCCATTGTCCTATCTTACTGCTGTATGTCTTTTTACTCTTTAAGTCACCCTTACTAATAATCTTCATTTCTACACTCTTCTCCAAGCCTCTCACTCATGTTTTTTCCCTCCAGGCTGTAGGACTTCCTTTGGTATCTCTTGTAAATTTTGTCTTTTTGTAACATTCTCTTTTGTTTTTTATTTGTGAAGACTTTAAACTCACCCTTATCTATGAAGGACAGCTTTGCCAAATAAAGGATTCTTGGCTGGCAGTTTTTCTCTTTCACTATCTTAAATACATCATACTACTCTCTTCTCGTGTCCATGGTTTCTGATGAGAGATTGATACTTTTGTTTTATTGAGGTTCTCTTATATGTGATACACTTCTTTTCTCTTGCTGCTTTCAGAATCCTCTCTTTTTCTCTGGTATTTGTAATTCCGAATAGTAGGTGTCTCAGAATAGGTCTATTTGGATTAATTCTGTTTTGGGTGTGTTCTCCTTCTTGGATATTGATATTCATGTCTTGCATAAGAGTTGGGAAGTTTACGGTCATTATTTCCTCAAATATTCATTCTGCCCCTTTTCTATTCTCTCCCCCTTATGGAACTGATAACATGAATTTTTGTGTGTTTTCCATTCTTTTCTCTTTCTGTTCTCCTGTCGTCAAGTTCAGATGTTCTGTCCTCTATATCACTAATTCTGTCCTCCATCAATTCAAATCTTCTGTGTATGCATCTGATGGATTTTTAAATTTCATTTATTGTGTCTTTCATACCCATAAGCTCTGATACTTTTTTTTTCAGACTTTCAAATTGTTCTTTATGCTCACCCAGTGTCTTCTTAATATCCTTTATCTCTTTAGTCATATTTTTCTTCAACTTCTTGAATTGATTTAGGAGATTTGTGTGATTATCATTGATTAGTTTTCTTAAATCCTGTGTCTCATCAGTAATTTTGGTTTGTTGCTGTGGCTGGGCCATATCTTTCTGTTTTTTTATATGGCTTTTAATTTTTTTTGCATCTGAATATGTTAGTGAATTTACTCTAATGCTCAATTTCTCTTTCTTTCCTAATGGTTTTGTTTCATGACTCTTCTTTAATTTTTGGTTCACTTATTCTAAGTTTTTAAAATTGTCCAGCTTAAGTTATCAAAATAGGGCCAGGGACTCACTAATTGGATGCAGACCAATCAAGAGGACTGAGACAAGAAACACCTAAAAGTGTTTTTTTCTCCTTGCAGTTTCCCAGATGGCCAGCAGATAGCACTCCCCAACAAATCTTTCCATGGACATGACTCTTTCAGCCTCCACTTTTCTGTAATTCTGGTCTGGCCAAAGCTGAGATTCAAAGCAGGCTTTGCTGGCCAAATTCACTGAAGAGAAACCACTCTTCATTCTCTGCCACACCCTCCCCCTTCCCAGGGAGGAAGACATCTGTTCCACTCTCAGGTGGCTGCAGTGAACCACAGATTTTATCCAGGCTCTTCTCCTTGAGGGTGGGGGTTGGAGTCTGTTCCTGGTTGCAGTGGCTAGCCAGCAACTCACAGTTTTTATTTTGGCTTCTTCATTTCTCTGTCCTTCATCCTCCTGGGGGCTGGCACCACTCTCCTGGTCTGCAGATACTCAAAGCACGTCCTTTGAACAACTTTTTGCCTTTCCTCCACTGTTTTTGTGAGAGTTGAGGCCTGCCTACCTATTTTTGCTGTTGTTGCTGTTTTCTTTTTCTTTCTGCCTACCTATTCTATTTTGACCTGATTTTTTTAATGGCGCAAAGATTTTAAGATACTGTAATCAATCTGATTGCAGAATCCTTCTAAATGTTTAAGATTGCCACCACAATTGTGTATAGTGGTGTTTCCCATAATTAATTTGATGGCATTTTTTGAGTGATTCACCTTTATCTACCTTTTCCAAAGCTTTCAGCTATGTTTCACAAAATAAACATAAAAACAACCTTTTCCAGCTGCACTCATTTTATCAGTTGTGTAATATTTAATGAAATTACACTCTTACAATGAGCATAAACAGGTTTGGGGATAAGGGCAACTGGCACTTGATTAGTATGCAACACAAAATGGACAACCGAAGTGTGCAGAAATTCTGAGAGGTGCCTACTAGTGACAGTGTTTAGTGTACTCTGGGTGTCAGTTGCTCTTTTTAGAAGGGATATGAAGAGTGTTGCTCTGACAATTTGGGCTTATTGAAGGTAGCAACTCTGTCTTTGAGTCCTCATAGTGTATGGTAGAGAGAGAGACATGCACATATGAAAATGTATAATGCATAATGTGATGAATCATAATAAAGATATATATTATGAGAGCAAAAAAGAGAGCCATTAATTCTGCCAGAGATTATGAGATCAGTTGGAGCTGCTTCTTTAAAAATGAGCAGGAAGGGAAATGGATGTGACTCAACCAGTTGGGCACCTGCCTACTACAGTGGAGGTCCCAGGTTCAGGTCCCGATGCTTCCTAAAGAAGACGAGCAGATGTCACACCTGCCGCAATGAGCTAGATGCCGCAACAAACTTGACACTGCCCTGCTGCAATGAGCTAGACAGCACACCACCACAAGGAGCAGATGCCTAAATAAGCAGATGCCACAAGCCAGCAGACACCACAGCCCATGGGGAGCGGATGTGGCTCAAGATGTTGGGCACTCGCCTCCCATGTTGCAGGTCCTGGGTTTGGTTCCCGGTGTCTCCTGGAGAAGGCAAGCAAACAAAGAGCAGACAGATAAGAGAACCATCTGGGGAGGGGGCATAAATAAATTTAAAAATTTATATATAAAATAAAGTAAATAAATAAATCTTTTTTTAAAATGAGCAGGAGGCTGCTAATGCAGAAAGGGGGAGAAAGGAATGGCAAATACAATAGCAGGCATATGTGAAACGTCATTACAGAGCTTCTGGCCACTTTCAATTGTTGAAGCTCTTAGGTTATTTAATATTGAAGAAATAACAAAACAACTTTATGAACATCATGATATATTTTAAATGTTTACATTAATAAATTAAAACCATTAACACAAAAAAGTACTATTCAGAAGAAATTCAGGGATTTAATTTTAAAAGTCACATTTAAAAATGGCCAGGAATGGAGTATGTTTATGAAGAATAGTTGAGTGATAAATTTTCTGTCAGTGTATTTTAGTGATTGTATTTATAACATCATTTGGAAATCATGTCAAAAACCTAACTTTGAAATACTTAAGCATGTTAGACACAGTCAAATGGCTCTCCTCCATACACACCCTCCCTGCTCCCCCACCCCCCACCTGGAGCATGGTATATTAAGGTGATGTTAAACTGAAAGTGGTTAAGTATGGATGATAAGTAGGGTTTGTTTTAAAGAACTGCTTGAAGTAAGCAATAATAGACCATAAGAGACAAATCAGGAAGGACCTTGTAGCCATGCTCAAAAATTAGGAATAAAAGGTAACAGACTGCAACAGTTCCTCTTTCTGAATAGAGGCTATTGGCGGTCACAAGTCAATAATTACATTTTCCCATTATACAACTTTCTTGTAAGACTGTGATCATCTCCTGAAAATATTCAATAGGTTCAGAATTAAATATCATACCATTGTGTACCCATCTGTATTAGTTAGGGTTCTCTAGGGAAACAGAACTGACAGGAGCTATCTGTAAGTATTATGAGATTTTATAAGATTGTCTCATGTGACTGCGGGGGTGCACAAGTCCAAATTCCATAGGGCAGGCTACAAGCCAGGAACTCCAGTGAAGGTCCTCAGTGAATTCCCCAGAAAGATCTGGCCAGCTGAAGTATATATGAAAATTCTCTGTCCTCTGACTGCTGAAATCATCACTTATCCTTTTATGGCCTTTCAACTAATTGGATGAGACATCTCTCATTGCTGAAGGCAATCTCCTCAGTTGATTGTAGATGTAATCAGCCATAGATGCAATCAATGTACTGCTGATTTAAGTCTACAAAATTTCCTCACAATAACAATTAGGCCAGTGCTTGCTTGACTAAACAACTGGGCACCATTACCTGGCCAAGTTGACACATAAGCCTAACCATCACCATCCACCCCTGGTCAGTTTTTCAGCCATACTCATCATCTTAAACAATGCATAATCTCTAAATAAAAATAATAATAGATGTATTTTATGCCTAACAATACTCAACTGTCCTGTGTACAACAAGAAACAACATTAAATTTCTCCAGAATTTTACAAAAGTCCTTTGGTAATATTCACTCTTAAAATTGATATCCTATAATTTAAATATTACAACCTGAAACTAACACAACTTATGTCATATGATAAGAGGATAAGATAGGAAAGAAAACAAAGATATTTTCTTTATGTACATACACAAAATATAACAAAACAAGGAATAAATATTCGTAACTGTTATTGTCCTCATTTCTGTAACTGGTCACGTGATCATAGTTTGTATTTATCACTACCTTTCTCCACTACCCATTCCATGCTCCCTTTACCCTCAGAGTACCTCAGCTGGCTGTGGTTCTTTGCCTGGTGTAGTGACCCAAATCTTCATTATTGAAGTTTCTGGACCACTGGTAGTCCTGCCTTGATTGGGTTGTTGTAGTTTTCAATTGTCTTTAATGACAGGGCATGGTAATACTAAGAGATGCCCTAAGAGATCTCCTGTATTCCAAGAAAAGTCTTCTTTACCTCCATTGTATAGATGCAGTCCTATTTCCCTTTGATAGGCAGGATCAATCACCCCAGCCCATCTCTGCCTGTTGATTCAGAGGCACAAGGAGCCCAAAGTGGCCAGGTGGCAGTCTTAGCTTCCAGTTCAGTTGAATCATTGTTGTGTCTCCTGGTGGAAGCACTCCTTCTTGGTTGCAGAGACAGGAAGCAAAATTTTTTCTAATGGATCATTAGGGTTAATAGTATGTGGTGTCACTCTCATCTCCACCCCTTGATTCCTGGACCCATAAATCCTGGCTATGGGAGAAACAGCACCATAGAGTGAACACTGATTTAGAGCATACACAGTCTCCTGGAGATCAATGCCTCAGCCTGGCAAGTTATTGCCACTTAGTTAGCATCATAATTGAGTCTTCAAAAGACCATTCCATCATTCTCACAATCCAGCTGCATCAGGATGATGGGGAACATGGTAAGATCAGTGAATTCCATGAGCTTTTACCATTGCTACACATGATTTCCTGTGAAGTAGGTTCCTTGATCAGAAGTAATGCTGTATGGAATACCGTGATGGTGGATAAGGCATTCTGTAGGTCCACAGATGGTAGTTTTGGCAGAAACATTGCATGCAAGAAAGGCAAACCCGTATCTGGAGTATGCATCTATTCCAGTTAGAACAAATTGGTACCCCTTCCATGATGGAAGTGGTCCAATGTAATCAACCTGCCACCAGGTAGCAGGCTGATCACCTTGGGGAATGGTGCCATATTGGGGACTTAGTGTGGGCCTCTGCTCCTGGCAGATTGGACATTCAGCATTGGCTGTAGCCAGATCAGTTTTGGTGAATAGAAGTCCATGTTGCTGAAACCATGCATAACCTCCATCCCTATCACCATGTCCACTTTGTTTATGACCCCATTGAGCAATGATATGAGTGGCTGGGGAAAGAGGCCAACTGGTATCCACAGAATGGGTCATCTTATCTACTTGATTATTAAAATCTTCCTCTGGTGAGCATTTACATAGGACACAGAGATCTTCATGTTTTTTGCCCACTGTGAAAGGTCTATCCATATACCTTTTCTCCCGATCTCTTTGTCACCAATTTTCTAACGACGATCCTTCCAAGTCCCTGACCATACAGCCAAACCTCAAGGCAACTAACTGCCCATGATTCAGTGTACAAACCATCTCCGGCCATTTTTCCTTCTAAGCAAAATGAACAGCCACATGCATGCATGGCTTGAAGTTATGCCCACTCGGAGGATTTCCCCTCACCACTGTCTTTCAGGGATGTCCCAGAGATTTGGTACAGTGCTGCAGCTGTCCACTTTTGGGTGGTACCTCCATATCCTGCAGAACCATGTGTAAACCAGGCCCAAGTTTTCTCTTCCTCAGTCAACTGTAAGGAACTCCCTAAGAGGCCAGAGCTGTGGGCTGGAAAAGAGATGGTGATGTGGCAGGAGTGGGGGCCATGGGCATTTGGGCCATTTCCTCATGTAACTTATTTGCACCTTCAGGACCCACTTGAGTCTTATCTTTTATTTACCACTTACATTTTTATGATGGAGTGCTTCTGTGTATGCCCAACTTCATGACTTAGTGAGTCAGACAACATCCAGCTCCTGATAGGCAACTCAGGTCTCATGGTAACTTGATGGCTTATGGTTAAGCATTTGGTCTCTACTAAGGCCCAGTAGCAGGCCAAAAGCTGTTTCCCAAAAGGAGAGTAGTTATCTGCAGAGGATGGCAGGGCTTTGCTCCAAAATCATAAAGGTCTGTGCTGTGATTCTCATATAGGGTCCTGCCAAAGGCTCCAGACAGCATCTCTATCTGCCACTGACATTTCCAGCACTACTGGATATGCTGGGTCATATGGCCCAAGTGTCAAAATCGCTTCACAGAAGCATGGGCTTGTCGCAGAGCTTCCTTTTGTTGCAGCGCCCCCTCAACACTATCAGCTTTTCTGGTCACTTGGTAAATGGGCCAGAGTAGCACACCAAAAGGAGGAATATGTCTCCAAAATCCAGAAAGGCCAATTAAACATTATGACTCTTATTTGGTCATAGGAGGGGCCAGATGAAACAGCTTATCCTTCACTTTAAAAGGGATATTTTGACATCCTCCACACTGGACACCTAAAATTACACTGAAGTGGAAGGCCCCTTTATTTTTGTTGGGTTTATCTCCCATCTTCTGACATGCAAATGCCTTACCAACAAGTCTAGAGTAGTTGCTGCTGTTTGCTCACTAGGTCCAATCAACATGATATCAATATAATGGACCAGTGTGATGTCTTGTGGGAGGGAGAGATGATCCAGGTCCCTGCAGACAATAGTATGACATAGGGCTGGAGAGTTAATACTACCCTGAGGCAAGACAGTGAAGATATATTGCTGGCCTTGCCAGCTGAAACCAAACTGTTTCTGGCAGCCCTTACTAAGCGCAAATGAAGAAAAAACACTTGCTAGATCAATAGCTGCATACAAGGTACCAGGGGATGTGTTTATTTGCTCAAGCAATGATACCACATCTGGAACATCAGCTGCGATTGGAGTCACCACTTGGTTGAGTTTACTATAATCCACTGTCATCCTCCAAGATCCATTTTGTTTTCTGCAAAGACTAAATAGGAGAGTTGAATTGGGGTGTTGTGGGACTTACCACCCCTGTAGCATACAAGTCTTTGATGGTGATAATGATCTCTACAATCCATCCAGGAATCCAGTATTGCTTTTTATTTACTCTTTTGCTAGGTAGGGGCAGTTCTAGTGGCTTCCACTTGGCCTTTCCTACCATAATAGCCTTCACCCCACAAATCAAGGAAACAATGTGGGGATTCTGCCAGTTGCTGAGTATGTCTATACCAATTATGCATTCTGGACCTGGATAAATAACCATGGAATGGTTCGAGGGACTCACTGGACCCACTGTGAGACAGACCTGAGTGAAAACTCCATTGATGATCTGACCTCCTGAAATTAATGCCACTTTTGAGCCAGTGTCTAATAATCCCAAAATGTCTGATCATTTCCTTTTCTCCAAAGCACAGTTACTCTGGTAAAAGGCTGTAGGTATCTTTAGGCAAGGCTAGGACGAAGATTAACAGTATAAATGTTAATCCTTCCCCAAGGGGACCTTCCCCTCATTCAAGGGGCTCTGGGTCTGTAAACTGTCTCAAGTCTGGGAAATTGATTAAAGGGCCATGACTCTTTCTGTAATTCAAGTTAGACTTTTGTTCACTTGAACTAGAACTCTTCTGCTTATATAGGTCAAGTAGGAATTTAGTGCACTGCCTGCTTTACTTCTAGGTACCCCATGATCTTAGCCAATGTCATAGGTCTCTGCGACTCAGAATATTTTTATTACTGCTTTGAGTCTGCTGTTTATTGTAATAGCCGTGCCCACCTTGTCTTTGGTGATAAAGTGCTGCCACTTGGCTTCTGCCAAGTCAGGTTCTGATCATTCACATTTTGTTTAAGGATCTCAGATCCATAACAGTAGTTCCCAAGGTAATATCTGACTTACAGAGAATAGCAACCACCAAACTCTTCAGGGACGATGGAGTTAGTCTCACAAATTTGTTCCTCACAGTCCTGGTAAAAGGTGTATCCTCTAGACATTCCTGGGGTGGGTAAGCAGGCGTTACATGATACATCCACTCTAGTATTCCAAATTTTCTAAGCCATTGGATCACCTCATCTATAGTATACCAGGGAAGTTCTGGCATTTCGACCTCAGGTAATGCCAGCCATCTTTTGGTCCATGTTTCAGCCAGCTGCCTGAATAAACTGTTAGAGTCCTTTCTAGCCCTTTTAGCTATGACATTGAATCCAGATCTTTGCTTAGTGAGTCTGTATTAGTCAGGCAAAGGGGCGCTAATGCGAAATACCAGAGATTGGATGGTATTTATAAAGGGTATTTATTTGGGGTAGAAGTCCACAGTTACCAGTCCATAAAGCATAAATTTCTTCTCTCACCAAAGTCCATTGCCACGTGTTGGAGCAAGACAGCTGCCAACGTTTGCCAGGGTTCAGGCTTCTTGGGTTCCTCTCTTCCTGGGGCTGCATTTCTCTCCAGGTTTAGCTCCTCTGTTTCCTCCACAAGGTCAGCTGTAGACTATCAGGCGAACGGCTCACTTCTCTTCTCCTGGGGCCTTCTCTCCAACATCAAAACTCCATCATCAAAACTGCTACTCAAAACTGCTGCAACTCTGTTCTTTGTGATGCCTTTTATATTTTCTTCCCCCACCCACCAAGGGGTGGGGCTCAATGCCCTACTGACGTGGCCCAGTCAATGCCCTAATCATAACTTAATCATGCCCAGATTAACAGATCAGTTTACAAGCATGATCCAATTATATTTTTGGAATTCATAATTACATCAAATTGCCCAAGGGCTACAGGGTCTACATCAATAAATTCAGCTTGATCCAGTATTATGTTCCTTCCACCATTATCCAACACCCTTAATATCCATTCCCACACATTTCCCCCTGATTTCTGTCTACATAAATTGGAAAACACATGCAGTTCTTTTGGAGTATGACCTTCTCATGGGTCATACTTTTTACCTCACATTTTGGGGCCTATTGGAACTTTAGTTCAGTTATAGGTCTGGAAGAGAAAAGGAGTTGTGGGGGTGGGTAACAAGAAGGATTAGAAGGTGCTTGCAAGCCATTTGCCTCAGGACATTCCTTTGCAGTTTCATCTGGTGAAACAGGATTAATCTCTTCATGTGGAGGTTGAGTGGCAGACCCCTTAAAGCAGATTGGAGATCAGAAAGCTGTTTCCTCAAGGCAGACTAAAGGTTGGGAAGCTGTTTCCCCAGGGTGGGCAGGTTGGGTGGTTGTTTCCTCTGGACAGTTTATCTAGCAAAGACTCAGCAGAATTTAGGGTTTCAATGTCTCCACTGCCATCATTATCAACCCAGATGTCTCCATTCCAATTTTCAGAGTTCCATTCCTTTCCAATCAATGCCATCACTTTAACAGCAGATACCCTGCAAGGTTGAGGTTTTGGTTTCAATTATAACTCTGCTACTTGAACAATGAGACTCTCAGTCTGGTTTTCAGAGATCTCAAGTTTGCAGCTACAGGAAAAAATATTTTCTTTCAGTGCACACATAGAAACTTCCACATCCTTCATGCTGCACCTAAGTTGCAAATTTGAAGACTTCAGTTCATCCCTTTCTTTTATAAGTATATCCAGCATATTTAGGAACAACCAGCCAACATTATTATACCTTTTAAATCCACAAAACTCTGTTAAGGTGTCAAAAACACTCTCACCTAGAGCTTTGTCTCTTATAAGCATGTGAGTAGATGCATCCAGTGGTGATATTTTGTGTATCTCTATTGCCAAGTCACTCCATGGACTATCACTGGCATCTTGATCATTGGAAATAGAGTCATGAGTGCCTTTGAATCTAGTTAGAGTAGAGAACCAATTGCAAAAAATCCCAGAAACAATTCAGAAATCCCATTTTTAAGATACTGTTTCTCAAGAACCACTCCCAAGACTAAGCTTTATTAGTTAGGCTTCTCTAGGGAAACAGAACAGACAGGAGATACTTAAAAATATTATGAGATTTTATAAGTTTGTCTCACATGACTATGGGGGTGCACAAGTCCAAATTCCGTAGGGCAAGCTGCAAACCAGAGATGAAAATTCTCTCTTCTGACTGCTGAAATCATCACTTCTCCTTTTAAGGCCTTCAACTGATTTCAAGAGATGGCTTTCATTGCTGAAGGCAATGTCCTCAGTTGATGGTAGATGTAATCAGTCTTAGATGCAATTAACTTACTCATGTTCTCACAGTAAGAATTAGGCCAGTGCTTACTTGACCAAACTACTGAGCACTACTACCTGGCCGAGTTGACTCATGAGCCTAACCATCTCACCATCAAATTGGATAATATAATACTGAAAAATACCCTGAGATGTGGAATTTGGGATGTGGAATGATCTGGCCTTATAGATGGTGTAGCAGTTTGGCATTGTTTATGAATTCCAAAAATAGATATTGGATTATGTTTGTAAACAGGTCTGTACCTGGGTGTGATTAAATTATGATTAGGGCTTTGATTGGGTCATGTCATTAGGACATTGAGTCCCTGCCCACATCACAGGGCAGAGAAGAGAGTGGGAGTTTTGAGCTAGAGCCCAGGAAGTGAACACACAAGAGAAGAACACAGAGGAATAGAGACAGCTCCTTAGACACGGCAGAAGCCCCGGGGAGAGAGACAGAGCCGTTCACCTGATAGTCTACAGCTGGCCTTATGGAGAGAGTACAGCAGCTGATCCTGGAGAGAAATGGAGACCAGGAAGAGAGGAACCCAAGAAGCCTGAAGCCTTGCAGATGTTGGCAGCCATCTTGCCCCAACACGTGGCAATAGACTTCGGTGAGGGAAGTAACTTATGTTTTACGGTTTGGTAACTGTAAGCTTCTACCCCAAAATAAATACCCTTTATAAAAGCCAACCAATTTCTGGTATTTTGCATCAGCACCCCTTTCGGCTCACTAATACAGATGGCATTTAGGGTTAGGCTGAATATGAAAAATGTTCAAGAAAATACTCAACACCAAAGGTTTGCACAAATTCTAATCTAGATACAGCACACAGAATCCCACAGGTTCTGCTGTGATTCTACAAGCTTCCACCATCATCACTCACTCTGATATAATCTACAAAGGATCAGGTTGGCAATGTCTGCCCCTTCTCTGTTGCCATATCCTTACCCAAGCAAGTATGGTTCAGGGTGATCAATGTCATAAACACGCACAGAGTGTGAACATTAAAAGGTTGTGGTGTCTCAAAGACAAAAATAGTAGACAGAGTGATGTTAGCTGTCAAAGAATGTGATGATTAAGTCTCTTTCCTCACACTTGTTAATAATTCCACACTTTTTAAAGCAAAAAAGTATACTTTTGGAAACATTATCAGGAAGAATAACCTTTAGCTAAAGGGAGTTTACCTGTCAGTAAATCAAAGATGGATTTTTAAGTTGGGATGAATACTGATAAAATGAGCACCCATAAACTAGAAAAAAAATCATGAGATGGTTGACAGTTTTTCAAGCATTAAAACTTTCCTTTTAGCCCTGAGTCATACAGTTTGATTCTTTCAGGCTTGACCAGGCATTGACAGAACTAACATGTTGACTTTTAACACAATTGACTGAAGGAGGAAAGGAAGCTGTAAAAATATCCTTGACATTTCTAGGAGTCAGGCAAATATAAAATTGTCTGAAATTTTGATTTTTATTAATTTATCTTAACTAATTTTATTTTCCATATAGAATCAAAAGAGCTTATTTAAATTATTCAATTATAGGATTTTAAAATTCAATAATAAATTGATGAGTAAATTGACAGAATACAAATAGCCAGTGCAAAGTGGTATATGGGGTAAAAGGTAATGAATTGTGAAGGGCAAACATATTTGCATTAATGATTAGACTCAGACTTCTGAAGTGTCCATGAGATGGTAACTTGTTTGCTTTTGTTTGAGAGATGCAGTTGTGGGCCACAGTTTGTATGACTTGAACCCATTTACAATTTGTTTTGAGCTTAGAAGTTTCTAGTTCTGTGTTCTAAAAGAGAGAATACATCTGTTCTGTTTATTAGATTCATGAACAGATACAAAATGGATTGAATGGAATTATAAGTATCTTGTTACAGATGTTTCTCCTAATTTCTACTTTTCCTAGCTTGTTTTGATTGAGATAATTAAACTTTACATTTTATTACATGCTGCTGCTGCCATTTATCAACACTGGTTTTGCATCTATTTTTAGTTGAAGGTAGTAGTTCATCTAAGGCAACATTTTTTACCATGATCCACAACCAGAAATTCATTTTTATGTCAATAATGTAAATATAAATAATATAAATATATAATGTTATATAAATATCTTTATATTATATATTTTATAAATTCTATATTATTACATTTATATAAAAATTTACATACTTTATAAATCATATATATATCAAAAGTCTCAAAAACGAAACTTATTCTTACCACTAGTAATGTTCTCTGAAAGGGACCTGCAGGGTGTGTGAGACTTGCAAATCAGTGTTAGCACCATTCTGGAAGTCCATTCTCATACAATCTTACAAAAGAAATATTGTGCCAGCCAGCAAGAGCAATCTACTTCTTGGCACCAAGGAATGGACACGATTCTTAGAGCTCCTTAGGGCATCTGGTTGACCCCAGGTGAGAGTGGAGGATTGTGGAGTAAAGGAGAGCGTCCCAGAGGGGAGAAATAGAGAATAGGACCCAGGCTGGTTCCTGTCCAGCACTGCAGGCTGGCTAATCCCAGGCACTGTGAGGAAGCCAGGCCAGCATGTGAGGAGTTGGGTGGGTGCTGACAGTACTGCCTTCTGATATATACTATTCTATTTTATTGTATTCTATTAATTTCACAATTTAAAAAATATATTGTGACCCTTTGAATTGATGGTTCCTAATCTTTGTGTGCCTTCTTGTTTCTCCATTTTGCTTCCTGGGAAAGAGAATTTGATTAGCTCAGTTTGAATGAAGTGTCTATCCCTGCACTAACCAGCTGTGGGCAAGGAAAAGAGTGAATAGGATGTTGCAGTCCAGATGTGACTGTTCTCCATCCCAAATCTCCAACATCAAAGGGCCTAATTCTGGCAGATAGGGATCCTGTGAACCAGGCAGCCACCCAGGAGGCACCCACTAGAGGTAGAAATATCCTCAGGATTTCAGACCTCAGTCCTCAACTTCTCAGAGTCTCTAAATCCAAGAGATAATGACAAGTAAAACTTCTGATTTTACTGATGGAGAATCAGAGAAACAAAAGGAAGAATGATTTATTCAGTGACATGAGGAGTCTGTTGAAGAGATGAAGCTAGGTTCATGTCTTCTTACTCCTAGTCCATGGCACCATGTTGATCATTCAATGCAATGTACTCAGAAATCTTATGGGCATCAAAACTGCTTTGTTCATCTCCTTCTCTCTAGAAAAAAAAAACCACAAACAAAACCAGACAAACAAACAAACAAACAAACAAACAAAAAAAACCCATATCCTAGTATGATACTCTCCAAAAGGTTATGCTCACTGCTACATATTTTATGGGGTACTAAAATGGCTTGTTTGATCATTGCTTGGGTCTTCATTTAAGTCCAGCAGTCTGCAATTTCCTGTGACACTTCTTTTTCCTTTTTCATTAGATAGGAAAAGCATTTCCTTTATTTCATCTTCAGAGGATTTTTGTTTGTCCTTTATAATTTCTCAAAAAGATTGAATAGTAGCTCTATAGTGACAGCAGTAAAGCAATTTGTGATCCTTCAAAGAGATGCAGTGTAAGTAAAGATTATTACTCTGTGTTAACAAAGTAACACTTAATATATTTTACCCTGATTCTCATGTCCATAACTCTGGGTTTTCAGAATTATGTCTATAAAAGTATATCTTTAAAATGTGCAGTAGACATTGGTCAAACTGGAAGGAAAGATTTTTATGCTTTTTCTCTTTTTAAATTTAGAGACAGTGGGGTTTATACCATGAGCATTTTTAAAAACATCAATTTTATTGAAACATATTCATAAACCATACAATCCATCTAAAGTGTACAATCAATGGAATTTGGTATAATCATAGAGTTGCACATTCATCACTGTAATCAATATTAGAGCATTTTCATTATTCCAAAGAGAAAAACCCCTTACTTCTTAGTAGTCACCTCTCAGTCCCTCTATCCTTCCCCGGCCATACATAACTACTAATCTATTTCCATCTCTGTAAATTTGCATTTACCTTTTGTATAGATAAAGTCTAATAATATGTAATACCTTGTGTCTAGTTTCTTTCACTGAGCATACATCCTCTTTTATCATTGATGGGAAAATATTAGTATATTCCTATACACGACATTCCATAGTGTGCTTTGAAGAGAACAGAGCAGCTGAGCCCAGAAAGAAATGAGACCCAGGAAGAAAGATGAGCCTTATGCTGGCCTACAGCTGATATCAGAAGAAACTGGGACCATGAAGCCTTAAGAGGAAGTAAGAAGACTGAAACCTCATAGACATCACCTGCCATCTTGTTCCAACACACGGCACACGACTTTGGGTGAGAAAGTACCTCTTATGGTGCCTTGAGTTGGACTCTTTAGGGCCTTGTGACTGTAAGCTTCTACCCCAAATAAATACCCTTCTGCTGGTGGGAATGTAGAATGGTGCAGCCATTTTGGAGGATGGTTTGGTGGTTCCTCAGGAAGCTAACTATAGAACTGCCATATTATCCAGCAATCCACTGCTGGGTCTGGGTATATACTCAGAAGAATTGAAAGCAGGGACATGGACAGATATTCATACACCAATATTCATAGCAGCATTAGTCACTATTGACCAAACTTGGAAGTAACCCATGTGTCCATCAAAAGATGAATGGATAAGCAAATTGCGGTATTTCACACAATGGAATATTACTCAGCCGTAAGAAGGAATGAAGTATTGACACATGGGACAACATGGATGAATCTTGAAGACCTTATGTTGAGTGAAGTAAGCCAGTCACTAAAGGACAGCTATTACATGACTTCAACGATATGACTTAAGAAAATTGAGCAGACTCACAGCTAGAGTCTGGAAGACAGGTTATCAAGAGATAGAAAGGGAGTAGAGTGTGGTGAGTCAGTGTTCAATATGGGAAAAACTTATAAGATGGAAGGAGGGGTTTGGCAGTGGATGGGGTTATAGTAGTGCAGAGGTGTGAGTGGGGTCGACGGTGTTAGAATGTGACGCTGAGCAGGGTGGAGGGGGTGGGGGTTGAACTATCCCTGGAACAGGGGGGAGGACTGGAGGAAGGAACAGGTAAACTCTGGGGACTTGTAGGTCTGTGGTTAAAACTACAATGTTAGGAATTTTCTTTTGCAAATATGGCAGGGGAGAGTTATTTGTGCAGGGCATCAGTGGTTGGGGGTTATGCAGGAAAGGGTGCACCTGGAGCATATTCTATGGAATATGAAAGTGTTCATCTTGTAATAGGGTATTATCTTGGTGGGTGGAGACCCACACAAATAGCAAGAAAATATTAAACTCCCATCCTGGGGAGTCCTGCTACTTCTCAAATAGAAGGGCAAGACTCTCTCAAGAACACAGGCAGTGCCTAATAAAAGAAGATGGAACAATATGGCAAGCCCTCAATATTAATGCATGTAATTATGAACCTTATTCTTCAAAAATTGCAGCCTAGTGGTTACCATTGGTTCCAAGGGGGTAGGGAAGAATGGATGGAACATGGGGCAATTTTAGGGCATAGGGATTGCTCTGCAGGATCTTGCAGTGACAGATACAGGCCATTATGCATTTTGTTAGAACTTATAAAAGTGTATGTTACAGAATGTGAACAATAATGTAAACCATTGACCATGGTTAGTGGCAATGCTTCAATATTTGTCCATTAATTGTAACAAATGTACCATACTCATGTAAGATGTTATTAATAGGAGAAAATGTGAGAGGGGAAAGGTGTAAGGTATATGAGAAACACTCTACTTTCTATGTGACTTTTCTGTAACCTAAAACTTTGAAAATAAAGTAAAACAAAAAAGAGAGAGACTGGGAGAACATACAGAAGAAATTATCACTGTACATAAAAGTTAACAGATCTCTGGGAATGAAAGAGACAATGCAAAAAATTTATTTTTGTATATATTTTGTATTTTGTATTATTTTTATTTTTTTACTTTGTTTTTGGGGAGGTTTTAGATTGCAGATGAGTTGCAACTGTTTCAGGGAAGATTACTGGTGTGGGGTATTGGTGGTGGGGAGATGTATGGGGAAGGATGCACCTGGGACATGCCTCTATGGAATATGAATGTGTTCAAGTGGTCATGGGGTGTTGTCTTGGTGGGTGGAGACCCACACAATAGCCAAAAGAATATTGAATTCCCATCCTGGGGAGTCCTGTTGCATTCTATAATAAATTTGCAAGAATACCCAGAGTACATGGGCAATGCCTAGTGAAGGAGGACAGACCAATATGCAGGTCCTTGATATTGATGTTGTATTTATGAACCTTGTTCTTGTGAAATTGAAACTTAGCCTAGTATTATATATTGCCTAAGAATTACCACCTGAAAGCCTCCTTGTTGCTCATATGTGGCCTCTCTCTAGGCCAAACTTAGCATATAAACTCACGACCTTCCCCCTGGCATGGGACATGACTCCCAGGGATGAGCCTCTCTGGCATTGAGGGATTATTACCAAGTGCCAACTAGTGATTCATTTGGAAAAAGACCTTGACCAAGGGGGAAATATTAAATACAAATGAGTTTTTATGGCTAGGAAATTTCAAAGTGAGTCTGGAGGTCATTCCAGAGTGTGCACTTATGCACATCTTAGTAGGATTTCACTGACTGTTGCAGTAAACAGGGCCCCAAGGAGGGGGCTTCTGAGGAATCTAGAGACATCTGTACATATGTGTAGTGCATATAACCCCAGGAATTCAGCACTGTGTCAGTAGGCCTTAACTTGGAATATATGATAACCTATGCACCCAATTTTTTGTAGTTGGACACATTTATAATTTTCCTATACATGGTTCTTATGCCCCTTTTATTTGAACCTATAATTAGCACTATACTTGTTAAATATGTTTTCCAGAGACAAATCTTCCAGCTGTTCATATGCTGGTTAAGCCCTGAATCTCAACAGAATTCCAGCCAAAACATTCTCTCCAGTTCACTGGACTCACCCAGGACAACTAACAAAAGGATGATGATAGACAATGCCCATCCAAAAAAACAAAGATTATCTACAACTACAAGCAAGACAGTTCCATACATCTGCTCCATGGGATCTAAATCCCCTCTCAACTGGAAGCAGAGTGGGCATCACCATTCCCAAATCCTCAAGATTGAGGAATGAACAAACATGTGACAATTTGAGTTTATTTTTGTGAAACCCCAAAAGAGAAAGATTATGTTTGTAAACTAATCTATTCCTCTGGATGTGATACCCTTTGATTATATTGAATTCAGTTGAGGGGACCTTGATTAGATTACCTGTTAAGATTGCTTTGAGGGCTTTCTTTGATTCAACCATGGCAGTAGGACTTAACTCAGGTTGAATCCCTAACCCTTGGTGGGCTGATATAAATGGACACTCACTCAAGAAGACACATGGGAAGAGAGAGAGCTTTGTCATTTTTAATCCTGGTGCCCTGGGGAGAGATGAGCAATTTGCCTGATAGTTTGCAGCTGACCTTGGGAAGAGAAAATATAGAAGACCTGGAAATAAACAAGCCCTATGCCAGGAGAAAAAGGAAGCCATGACAGACAAGCACTATGGCAGCCTGCAGCTGAAAGAGAGAAAACCCAGAGGGGAAGGCTGAACCCTTGCAGAGATCAGTGACCATCTTGCTTCAATATGTGGCAACTGACTTTGGTGAGAAAGCAACCTTGAGTTGGACTCTTTAAGGCCTTGTAACTGTAAGCTTTTACCCCAAATAAATACCCTTTACAAAAGCCAGCAGATTTCTGGTACTTGCATCAGCACCCCTTTGGCAGACTAATACAAAACATAAGGGGGGAATACAACCATGGACTAAAGTAGACATTATTATTCTAGTAATGGAAGAACTAGTAACATTGATATAAAGGCAGTGGTCACCAAATGTTCTGAGGAGAGGGAGAGGGAAGAATAGGGGTAATATGGGGCATTTGGGGGACATTGGAATTCTTCTGCATAACCTTGCAATGACAGATACAGACCATTATACATTTTGTCAAAACCTATAAAATTGTGCAGTGCAAAGTGTAAACCATAATGTAAACTATAGACCATATGTAACCGTTGGGGAATTTGATGTAATTATGAATTCCAAAAATATAATTGGATCATGCCTGTAATCTGATCTGTTAATCTGGGCATGACTGAATTATGATTAGGGCGTTGACTGGGCCATGTCAGTCAGTAGGGCATTGAGCCCCACCCCCTGGTGGTTGGGGAATTGAATATAAAAGGCAAGGCAAAGAACAGACTA
>JAQZBX010013234.1:25219-40219 GCA_029593785.1 Cabassous unicinctus | reverse complement strand
TTTAGGGTAATGTGTATGATTGCCGAGTTGACAAGGGGTGGACTGTGATGGTTAGGCTAATGTGTCAACTTGGCCAGGTAATTGTGTCCAGGTGTTTGTTCCAGCAAGCACTGGGCTAATTGTAATACAAGAGCATTTATGGACTTCAATCACCAGTGAGTTTACTGCATGGATGGCTGATTACATCTGCATCAATCAGGGAGATTGCATCATCAACACTTTTATCCAATCAGTTGAATGCCTTAAAAGGGGAAGTGATTTCAACATTCAGAGAGAATTTCCCAGCTTGTCGTTGGACAGGCAACTTCTCCCAGAAGCTCATCAAGGACCTTTCATTGGACTTTCATCGGAGCCCCTGGTTTGCAGCCTGCTTGCGGAACCTGGACTTGTGCATCCGCTCGGTCGTTTGAGAGACTCTTTTAAAATCTCATATTATTGACAGATATCTCCTGTTGATTCTGTTTCCCGAGAGAACCCTGACTAATACACTTGACTACTATGCAAAAGCTTCATATGATAGATCCAGGACAATACTGGCTGTCTCAGTATCTGCCCCATCTCTCTTCCTAGCCACTAGACCAACAACTAAGGTCAAGTCTTACCATGACTCAACTGGAAACATGCTAAGCTGGCCAGGGAAGGAGAAGTATTATATACCAAAGGAGAGTATGCCTGAGAGAAATACTGAGGTTGCTGGATCAAGGGGAATGGGATATAAAGTTCAATAAGGGAGATTAAAAAAAAAAACATTCTCCTTTGATAAAAGATTTAACCCTGACAAGAGCCCTGGGGATGGTTCTAATACTCTGCTGGAATTGCTTTTGGAAGCTAGAAAAATGACGACTCATGTAAAAGTGGGTAGAGATTCTAAGTGGGTAGTTATGCCAGAACTTCTGTGGCAGAGTGTGGAGGAAGGGATCAAAAGGCTCAGGGAAGTGGGTATGTTGAAATGAATCTACTCAGAAAATATACCAGTTAACTGTATTTCTTGGGAGGGTCTGAGGAACACTCTGTTGAAAAAGAATAAGAAATGCCCTGTTGAGGGGATCTGGCTTTGCTGAAAAACTCAATGGTGATTGTCCTCTATGGATCCAGACTTTTGCTAGGTGATATTATACTAGAATTGGGATGCCTATTAGATTCCAAAATAATAGAGGCCAGGTAATAGCACTAACTGTTAGTTAAGCAGATGTAATTACTATAATGGTTGGAATGGCATCCAAGGGGATGGATCATCCAAGATGGTGTCTAAGGACAAGATAGATGAGCAGCCAAGGATACTGCTTAATGTATATAGCCAAAAAGATCAAGAATAGATGAGCAGAGAAAGCTGAGATCAGCTTCCCCAAATAAATCAGTTCTCAGACTCACTATCCATTGATTGAAAGGGAGGCCAGGTTTCATTGAGGAAGGAACCTAAAATATTACAGTAAGTATATACCATAATGATTCCACCAGTCCTTTTCCAAAAAGACTTAAGGCCATTTGCTTGGATAACCAGACACTGGAGAGAGAGAAATGACACAATTTTATAAGGGTTCTTGAAAATATGATTTGAGTTAATGCTAATACCTGGTGACCCAAAAAGCCTTCATGGACTCACTGTAGGTCTAGGTTCATTTCACAAGAATTCCACTGGGTCCATGAACCCATTCAGTGGTCATTTCCCTGCATCACTCCTGAATTGTAATTTGATGGGAAATACTTATAAGATGGCAGATTCTCACATTGGTTTCTTTCCCTGCCTCCCTCCCTCCTTCCCTCCCTTCCTTCCTTCCTTCTTCTTTTTTTTATTAGAGAAGTTGTAGGTTTACAGAAAGATCATGAAGAAAATACAGAGTTCTCATATATCTGCCACCATTTTTAACATTTTGCATTAGCTCACACTGTTTTCTCGATTTGTAGAGTGATACTGTTTTAGTAGGAAAGACCAAGAGAAAGCCTCTGAAACTGCTCCTTCATGTTCCAGGCCAAAATAGTAAATCAAAACAATATAACATCTGGGGGGATATGGCAGAAATCAGTGTCACTCTCAAAGTTTTAAATGATAGAGGTTTGGGTATTCCTTGTATATCCATATTTAATTCACCAGTCTGTGAAAACTAGATGGATGGTGGATGATATGGGTTACTGCAAGCTTAACCAAATAGTAGTTCCAATTCCAGCTGCTGTGCCACACCTTGGATATGTGGTATGCAGCTATTATTTGGCAAATGCATTCTTTTCTATACACACCAGAAAGGAGGATCAGAAGCAGACAACAGAAAAGCATTGATAGTCTAGTCCAGGGATATGTTAATTCTCTTGTTGTCTGTCATAACATAGTCTGAAGGGACCTTGACCATCTAGACATTCCATAGAATACCACATTCATCCATGGTATTGATAGCATCATGTTAATTGGACCTGGTAAAGAAGTAGCAAGTAATTAAAAATTTTTTTTGGTAAGGCACATACATTCTAAAGGGAGGAAAATTTATTTGATGGAAGGCTGCTAGTTTCAAGTTGGGTCTGGAGCAAGAAAAGTCTTTGTAGCAGGTCCAGACTGCCGTAGGTACATGTAGCCCTACATATTAGGCCATATGATCTGGCAGACCCTATAGTACAAGACTGTGTGGAGTCTCTGGAAAGGTGCAGGTTATACCCCTATGGTTCTTGAGCAAGTCCTTACCATCTGTAACAGAGAAAAATATACCATTAGAAAAAGAGTTCCTGGCATGTTACTGGGCTCTGGTAGAGACATAGGTCTCACGTGACACACCAAGTGACCATGCAGCTAGAAGTGAGTAGGGTACTGTCAAATCCACTGAAGCTTAAGGTGGTAGTGGTACATCTTGATTAGGTTCATACAGGTCCAGAGGGCACAAGTAGTACATGACAGGTCGTCCAGAGCCCCATGTTACCTGCCAGTTGCAATGAAGTCTCTCCTTCAGCTCTTAGTATGATTTTCAATTTTAAATTTCAATTGGGCCCTACACCTTAACTGAAGTAATATCCTGAAGAGATCTTATTTACAATGGGTCAGAATATAGACCAAAGACAAAGATCATGTCCAAACTGGAGTACACAATTCCATCCCTCACAGCATCTGGGTATGGGTTGCTTGTTTGGAGGCAATTACTTTTATGCTGCTATGAAACTACATTTTCCTCAGCAATTTCAGAGCACTTTACACGCTTAAAATTCTCACAACAGAGTGGCAAAAGTATTAAGTCTCAGGAATTCTTATGCATATCTTATAGATGGGCAAGTAAAAGGCAGAGGAATGCAGTCACTTAAGTGAGGGGTGATATGGTGAAATGCTAGTGATGTTTAGAGGCAAAGGGGCCTTCACTTTTCAAATCCTTGCTCTGCCCTCTGTTGAGTTTGGCTCAGCCAAACTCTTCTATCAGTTCTGGAACAAGTGCTCTTCAGTATTACTATAGATTTTCCAGTTGCCCATTTTAAAAAATTTTTTAATTTTTAAAAATTTTTTAGGAGGTTCCAGGAATTGAACACAGGACTTCATATATAGGAAGCAGGTGCGCAACCACTGAGCTACATCCACTCCCTGCCGTTCATTTTATGTTCTCTCAAATCTTTTTCCCTTTGCAGTCTTTCTTGACCTATTTTCTTTGTTCACTTTTTTCTCTTCCCTTTATTCTCTGACTCATTGGAACATTAAATTCTTACCCTGTCTCTTCCATAACCTAAAGGATACATTTTATTCTGATCTTTGGTAGACTAAGAATCCCCATCTGGGGCATTGCCACAGTGGGTAGAGATTCACAGAACAACTGAAAGAATATGAATTCCCACCCTGGGGAGCTCTGCCACATTCTCTAATGGAACAGTAACAATCCCCCAAGTACAAGTGCAATGGCTAGTGAAGAAGGATGGTCCATTGATGGGACCTTGATATTAATGACTATGCTTATGAACCTTTCCTCTTGAAATTGCAACTTAGCCTAGTGTTGTATGGTGCCTAAGAATTACCTACTGGGAGCCTCCTTGTTACTCAAATGTGGCCTCTCTCTAAGCTAAACTCAGCCTATAAATGCATTACCTTCCCCTCAGCGTGGGACATGACTCCCGGGAATGAGCCTCCCTGGCACCGAGGGATTACTACCAAGCACCAACTAGTAATGCAATTGGAAAAAGACCTTGAATAAAAAGGGGAAAAGGTAAAGATAAACAAGTTTATACGACTAAGAGACTTCAAAGTGAGTTGGGAGGTCATCAGAGTGGTAACGCTTATGCATGCCTCAGCAGGATATCATAGACTGCCAAAGTAGATATTACCCCATATGTTAGGGCTCCTGAGGGCTCTGGAGACACCCAGGTCCTACGGTCATGGCAGATAGCTCTGGAGTTTGGTGCCCTGCCAGTGGGCACTACTTTGGAGTTTGTACTCCCAAGTATGACAGAGTTGGACTCAGGTGTGACTTCTCTACACTTGCCTCTTCTGTCCCTTTTATTTGAACCTATAGTTGGTGCTGGAGTTGGTAGGTGTACGTCCAAGAGACTTGAATCTCTGACCTATTCATATGCCAGCCGGGTCCTGAGCCTCAGTGGAGTTGCAACATCTACTCTCTAGTTCATTGGACTCACCCAGACCAACTAACAAGAAGGTGAGGATGGACAAACACCATACCAAGGAACCAAGAGAGTCTACAACTGCAAGCAAGAGATTCTCATCCATCAGCCATATGGGATTGAAACCCCCTCTAAATTAGAGGTGGAGTGGGCATCACCATCCAAGAATCCTCAGGATTGGCAAATAAAATATGGACTAGAGTGGACTTACAGGTATTCTACTATAGACTTATTGTGATTCTAGCAATGGAAGAAATTATATCATGGATGTGGAGACAGTGGCCACTGGAGGTGCTGAAGTCAGGGAGAGGGAAAAAGAGGTGTAATATGGGGGCATTTTCAGGACTTGGAATTGTCCTGAATGACATTGCAATGACAGATACAGGCCATTATATATCCTGCCATAACCTACAGAATTGAGTGGGAGAGAGTGTAAACTACAATGTAAAGTATAATCCATGCTTAGTGGCAATGCTCCAAAATGTGTTCATCAATTGCAATGAATGTACCACACTAATGAGAGTAGTTAATGTGGGGAAAAGTGGGAGGTGTGGGGAGTGGGGCATATGGGAATCCCTTATATTTTTTTAATGTAGCATTTTATGTAACCTAAGTATCTTTTAAAAATAAATAAAAAATATATTAAAAAAAGAATCCCCATTTGCATTAGGTCCAAAGTAATGAAATTGTAATTGAATCACCAATGGTTATAGTGCTCTGATGTTATGATTTTGAGAAAAGGAAAAGTTCACCAGCTGGGTAGGTGACTCCCAAATGAGTGGTGGATACTGTCTTGGGAAAAATGTGCAGTTTGAGGAGGCTCTGTGAGGGCAGAAATGGCATGATAAAGCTTCAGTATCAGGTGCTCTTGGGGCAAAATTTATCTGAAACTTAGCAGGAGGCTCCTGTAAACTAAGGGGTAAGAGAAACAATTCTTGTGTTGATGTAAAGAGTGCATGAGCAAGGAACAGAGAGCTGCCAATTTGTAGTTTGCCTCTGAGAGTACAAAGCAAAAACAAACAAACACAATTTAAATAGCTGATCTTGATGCATGACCACTAGAGCACACAAGTACAAAAAGAAGGGGATGATTGCGTGGATTACAGGGAAGCCATACCTGCATACGAAATTTCCCTTCACCTTCTGTGCTATAGCAGGAAAGACACAAAATTGCAAATTCCTTGGAGAATTAAAGATGAATCATGTAGAGAAGTTGTCTGAATCTTCTGATACCTGTGCTGTTCTAAGAATCTATGCTCTATGGTTTTGCTCTATGATTGGAACAGATGAGTTCGAGTAGAGTCTACTTTGATTATCTTTTCTTTGCTAGTATAGATCACAATTTTCAAGTTGGCTACTGAAAACAGAAGTGAAGGAGGAGGTTAAGATTTACCTGGACAAATTCACACCCACAATGACCACTGTTTTATGGAGATCCATCGAGTTTAAGGGCATGGTGTGTCATATGTTCAGTTCATATTTCTTTCATAAAAGAGGTATGGAATCATAAGAGCCTAATTAATCTTATTTCTCAAGGGATTGATTTTCTTGAACATAGTAAGAACCATTCCAAAATGACACCTGAATGGGATCTCTTTTGAAGATGTGCAAATATGACTAACAGAGTAGAATGTGGAATTTATTCTAGTATCCAGGGTTAAGATTATCTTCCATTTTATAACTGAACTTATTTATGTGAATATATTGATTAATTTTTGCTTACCTGCAGGAATAAAATCTATGCTATTGAGAAATGCCAGTGTATATGTTCTATTTCTTTTTAATGAATTAGCAAGAGAGGCCTAGGGGTTAGACTTAAAGGACAGGTGTAGGGTAGAGATCAACAATGCACAAACACCTACACATGCACTGTTAGTGCTCCATCCACATCTCCTCAGATTCCATACCATTTTCCTGCACGCTGTATTTTATTTTCTCTCTGGAAGGACTGATTTCAGGCTGCTGGAACCTGTTTTGCCTTTCACAGGGAGTGCCTGGGATTTTAGTCTTCTAGGGCTATCCCTTCATGAATGGCTACCTAGTGCAAAGTAATAAATACTCAATCTCTCTTGCCTCTGGTGGGAAGGTGACCTACACTATCTCCAGAGGTCCCTTGCACAATTGAACTAAAGTTAAATTATGTGAGACTTCGCTTGAAATCTCAGCCTTGCATGACTTCCTTCCCTACTCTGTCCTCCTTTACCACTCCCCTACTGTTTGTTCCTTGGAATACTTCCTAATAAATCAGTTTCACATGAATATTCTTCTCAGAGTGTGTCTCTGGGGAACCCAACCTAAGTCATTTACCATATGGAATTGGAATTAGAATGAAATAGAGTAGTAAATTATTGTATTATAATCCTTAATCAGTTTCCATTCTCTGACTTTTCTCTTATCACCATCCCTACTTCTTTTTCCTGCACAAATTGCTCCTGGTATTTTATAGGATTATTACATAGGTATGCCTTTTTAAAAAATTCATATCATATTTAAGTATATCTCCAATATTGCCTATTAGCAGGTTATTTGCTAATAAATAGGAGATGAGTTATTTTTATATCTGGGAAGGGAACTCCTCTTTCTCTTTAGCATTCATATTTATCAATCTGCTTTGTAAACAGGTTACTTGTGATAGCATAATTTATTTTAGTGTACTGGAAGCAGCACAAAAAATGTATTTGGTATCTGCATGCGCCCATAAATAGGAGGGAAAAGGAAAAATGAGAGGTAGGGGAAGGCTGCTAATATTTATTGAGAATCTTCCGTGTAACAGACACTGTGTATAATCTAAAGAATGAGAGATTAAGGAACTTGCTTCAAGATAAATAGCAGTACCAGGAATCTTAACAAGAACAAAGAGGACAGAAATGTGTTAGGTTAAGCTTTTTTTCAGTTTTAGGGAAACCTGTGCTCTTACATGTTATGATAATGCTGCTTCTATTATCTTCATGCAAGTTTATCAGGATGCTTGGTTTGATTGCTACTGGCCTATTTCCTATAGTACAACTGATTTTTGTTATTTGCAGTAATTTCTACAAAGTCACCATAAATACTGAATTAGTGAATACTGAATCATTGATCCTAGAGGAAATATAGGGCCAGGTACCTGTGAGCTTCTGGTCACATTTTCATCAATCTATCAATACTTAACCTTGTTTTATGTGCACTTCTGTTTAAAGACACCTTTTATAATATAAATTGTTGCTTCATTAGCATTGAACTCCAGGCTGACAGCACTGTAACTTATTCCTGAATGAAGAGTATCTAACACATGTATTTTCTCTGTAAGGCACATCACAGACTTCTTGTGCTTTGGAGCACTAATCAGTACTTCAGCGCTATGCTTGGGGGCCATTTTAAACAGTGAAATCACCAAAAAACACAAAGATGTGAAAAATGTGACAAATAAATAAACTACATAAAGGACATTTGTTTACATTATGAGAGCTGAAACAATAAAGCAGAGCATTGCCTCAGCAGGGAATTTGTGCTTTGAGCAACTCGAAATTTTCACTCATCTGCACATATCCACAAATGCCCACAAAAGTGCACTGAGTATTAGTTTTGGGGTTATAAATTTTTGCGAGTAGATAAATTCTCAAATACAGAATCTGAAAATAATGAGGATTAATTATATTTTTATAGTATTTCTTTGGCCTGTCCAGTTTTCTCCATTCTTAGAGCCAAAGGCCTACCTCAGGTTTCAGTGGACTGCTGCATTCCTTCTGCACACTCCTTTTTGCATGGGAGTGCCAAAATCTTATATATATATGTTAATGTGATGTGGCGTGTTTCTGGTCTCAGAACATAGCTGTAGTACTCCAATTGCTTTTTTCATAGAATCAAGCATTTTTAGAATTATGGTCTTATAGACTAGCAGTTGGTGGAAAGTCCTCCTCTTGCCAGTTGCTCTTGCTGCCCATTTGCTTCTGAACACGATTTTGGCTTAGAAAGCTAAACCAATTTGCCTTTAAGCCACACACATGCCAGACTTGGACCTTGGACGTCCTCTCAGTCTCCCCCCGGCCCCCGACTCTCTGCTGAATTGATCCGTGTATCCTTCCCATGTAACCTCCAACAGGCCCCATTTACCTGCCGCCTTACCAATACAGAGAAGGTCATGGTCTTCATCTATCTAGGCCCCCTCCAGACCTTCAAGTCCTCATTCCAGCCCTAACAGAGTGTCTCTGCATTTCTGTAAATGGTCATATTTTAATATGCCTTCCTGTTATGAATAGTTATGTGCAATATACATAAACACATACTCATTGATAAATTCTAACAATATAAATAAATTGAAATTTCCCCTTGACCCCTCTTTCCTGTCCACTAAGAAAACTCTGTTTTCTCTTCAAATGAAATCACTGTTATCAATTTAGTGTGCATACCTTCATGTCTATTTCCCTTTATTTACATACATCTATGTATATAAAAATATTTAGATATTTGCATTATCAGTTTGTTGGTCTGAAACTTGCATTCTTCCCTTCATAATATGCTTGAGACATCACTCCATGTCAATCTGTTGTGTCAGTCAAGGACCTGACAGAAAATACGTGGCTCCACTCAAATTAAGTAATTTGAGGGGGATTTGATTGAGTTTTATGGCCATGGTGTGGGGAAGCCACAGGGGACAATACAGTACCTTGAGACTAGTAACAATGAGGATGCTGGTTCTCCTTATATACAAATTAGGAAAAGGGTGGGGAGTGGTTACCAGGAGAGAGAGAGAGAGAGAGGGAGCATGCTTGAGCAAGTTATGTTGAATGGCTGCCTGCAGGGCTGAGACCTTCAGTGGAGGGAGCAGTCAATTGCACCAATCCCATAGGGAGGGAGCCAGGGGAAAAAAAATCCTCCCTCTTTTTCTTACCTCCCTCTGATCTCTCCAGAAATCCTCATTGGGTGAACCCAACAGGAAGCTGGAGAGCAAGGGAATATGTCAGTGCAATCAATACACATCAGCTTCCCAAGGCATCGTGCTGGCACATTCACATAGATTTACTTCAGTAAATACTCCATGCCTCTATTCAGCAGGCATTGCTCTAGCGTCAAGAGAATGAGATTTAAAAAAAGTCACTGCCTTGTAGGAGCTAACATTTTATTGGAGGGAGTGTTCCACAGAATACAGAGTATTTCCTAGTGTACATATTCCAGTGTTTGTAAATGATTCCCTTACTGATGGGAATTTATGCTGTTTGATTGTTTCTTATTTAAACACTGCTGCATGAGCATTCTTGTTGGTGCATCTTTCTGTACATGTATAAATATTTCTTTCTTAAGAAGTAGTATTCTTGGGTTAAAGGAAATATGCATATTTAAAGTTAAATAGACTGATTTAGATTACATTTCTGCTCATGGGGTATAAAAATACCCATTCCCCAATCCCTTACCAACAGTCGTTATTGTCATTCTCTAAAAGTTTTACCAGTTTGATGGGAGCAGGGGAATAGTAGGTAATTGAGTTTGAATCTTCCTGATTATTGGTGAGAACTAGAATCTTTTAATATATTTATGGTCAAATGTGTTTTCTCTTCTGTGGATTGTCTTGCCTTTTCATATCCCTTGGCTATGTTTGAGATTCCTTGCCTTTTAAAAAATATGTTTTATATCTAAGACTTCTTTAGGTATTTTATGTTATTCCTATTCTAAAGTCTCATTCTGTTTGCTTTTGTAACATTGTTTACTCGGCATTAAGTTGTGCTTGTGCTTGGGGCCTCTCTGTCATGGTGGTGAGTTCCTCAAATGTTAGGTCATGTTGGGTTGTGCTCATGTTTGTAATTAAGATTCCAGTCTTGGCTCCTCTGTGAATGCTTCAGCTCCTGATAGAATGCTTCTATTGCTAAAGGCTGGGTGGCAATACCAGTAGATGGACTATATTAGTAGGTGGTCTCCTGGGAATGTAAGCCCCCTGTTTTTTCTTGAGTGTTGCTGTTCTGACATCCCGGCTCCTGTACCCCACCTCACTGCTCCAGTCTGGGGGCAGATGCCTTTGTTGCCAAGGCTGGACATGAGGGGCCTGGTGAGAGGTGGGCCATCTGCTTGCTCCTGAAGCAGGGTCCTAGCCAAGCACACAAAATAGTCATCCAGGGACCCTTCTACTTTCTGACTTAGAAGTTTCCTACAGACATTCCCAGCTTCTGTAGCTTCCCCTTTCCTCTATGTCCTATGGGTCACGGGTTCTCATTTCTCTCTAATCACATTTGTCTTCTTTCAGGGATTCCCTATAACTTCAGGTGCCAAGAACACCTCTTCTTGTTTTTCAGTGCTATTAAAGAATTCAAATGTAATTTTTATATTCTGCCATCGCCAGAGATTTGTGACCAGAAGAAGGCTGGTGTATGATCAAGGGTCAGCAAATTTTTCTGTATAGAGGCCAGATAGTAAATATTTTAGACTTTGTAGGCCAGATGGTTTCTGCTACAACTATTCAACTCTGCCTTTGTAGTGCAAAAACAGCCACAGACAATACATAAATGAATGGGTGTGGCTGTGTTTCAATAAACTTGATTTACAAAAATAGGTGATGGGCAGGAGCTGACTCACAGGCCATAAGTTTTAGACTTCTGCCCTAAACGCCTTTCCCCTTAGGTAATAGAAGAAGAATTGGAGTCCTAGTGGTGGCTGAGAGATTTGCCAATAGTTACTCAGGTAGTGAGTGGAAGACTCACGATTGTCATTCACCTGTCTGACTACTGGATCAGTGATACGATTACGCATCAGTGATTCCCTCACTCTCCCACCCCAATCCCTGCTTTGCTCTTTTTGTAGCATTATCTTAAATATACCTAAATTCTTTTGTGAGCTTCGGAAACAGAGAAGTTCCTTTCAATTCCTTTTTCTTTTTGTTCTGTGACTTGAAGGCAAATAAAATCCAGGCTGTCACCTAAGGATGAAACTTACCGAAATCATGGATATGATAGGGAATCACTGAAAGGTTTGTTGGTATTAAGACTGAGGGTGTGATTATAGTCCACATTTCAGTTTTCCCTCTTTTGAGTTGTATAGAAATTTGGTAAGATTACTGGAGTGTAAAGTATTTGCGCTCTTCAGAGGCAAGGTTCTAGCTTAAGCACAAATATTATTACTCAATTTTAGACAATATGGCCCACAAGGGATAGAGTTTGATATAACAGTGAAAGTTGTTTCTTTTTTTGTCTAGCTCTGGGGCAGTAGGAAAGGGATTGAGCCTGGAGTTTGAATTGGGTGTGAGTTCATATTTTGCCACTTACAAACTGTGTGACCTTGAAAAAATTACTTAACCCCCCTCCCATTTGTCATCACCAAATGAGAATAATAATGTCCACTTCATAGTGTTGTTCTGAAAATTGAGATAATATAGAAAATGGCAATTCATACATTGGAAAGCATTGTAAAACTATAAGTTGTTAGTGTATAGACTAAGAACAGAAGCGCTGATACAAATAGCAAACTAGTGCCCATTGCTGTGATTTATTTGAAATGCAGGAAAAGAGAGAATATAAGTGAAATAGTATGTGCTGAACATGTTAACTATCACACCTGGGATGCTAAATGCTAATTTATTTCCATTTAAATTTTATTGTGCCCAGGGGCTTTATTTCAAGTTAGTGCATCTACTTTTAATCTTCTTAGAATTTTCTAGGGAAATAAATTAAACCTTCAATCTATTGGGGGTATTTAAGTGAAGTGTCCCATTTAAAAATGCTCCTGTACAAAATATAGCGTTACTTGCTTCATCCAAGGAATTAGGTACTGAAGTGAATTTTGCCTGCTTGTTTAATAAAATCATTCTTCACGCATCTTCTTTACGTTAACACGGGGGTTCTTTTAAAAAAAATTTTTTTTTTTTAAAGATACTTAGATTATATAAATGTTACATAGAAAATATAGGGGATTCCCATATGCCCCACTCCCTACCCCTGCTACATTTCCCCACATTAACAATATCCTTCATTTGTGTGGTACATTTGTTACAATTGATGAACACATTTTGGAGCATTGCCACTAAGCGTGGATTATAGTTTACATTATAGCTTAAACTCTCTCCTGCACAATTTTGTAAGTTATGACAAGATATATAATGGCCTGCATCTGTCATTGCAATGTCATTCAGGGCAATTCCCAAGTCCCAAAAATGCCTCCCATATTACATCTGTTTTTCCCTCTCCCTCACTTCAGAACCTCTGGTGGCCACTGCCTTGAAAAACAAGATTCATAGTTACTTGCAACAATATTGAGGGCTTAACACACTGGACAGTCCTCCCCTATTAGGCACTGCCTAGGCTCTGGAGAGACTCCCGTCCCTCTATTTGAGAACATAGCAGCACTCCCCATGATGGGAGTCCAACACCTTCCCGCGCATTGTGTGGGTCTTCACCCACTGATGATACAACACACTATGACAAGATGAACACTCACACACTCCCTAGAAGCCTGTCACAGGTGCACCCTGTCCTTCCTGCCCCCCACATCCAACACCCTAAACCTGTAAACCTTTCCTGCCATATTTGCTAAAAGAACATTCCCAATGTTGCAGTTTCAACCACATACCCGCAAATCCCAGAGTTCACCTGCTCCTTCCCCCACCCCTCCCCCCAGTTCCATGAACAGTGCAACACACCCCCTATCCTATCCCCTCACAAACCAGCACCACCTAACCCAATAGCATCACTGCACCACTGTAAAGCCCATCCACTGCACAAATATACCCTTCTACCTTATCATAGATTTTGCTCATATGGGCACTTTTCTATTTCCTATAAACCTATCTTCCAGACAAAAGAAAGAGCTAAAATTGAAGATCGAACTGCAAATCTGGAGGAAGTAGAAAAAGAAGAGCAAACTAACCCCAAAGCAAGTAGAAAGAAGGAAATAACAAAGATTAGAGCAGAACTAAATGAAATCGAAAATAAGAAAGCACTAGAAAAAATAAACAAAACCAAAAGCCGGTTCTTTGAGAAAATCAATAAAATTGACAAATCCTTAGCTAGACTAACAAAGAAAAAAAGTGAGAAGAGGCAATACATAAAATAAGAAATGAGGAAGGGAATATTACCACTGACTCCACAGAAATAAAGAGTGTCATAAGAGGATACTTTGAAAAATTATATGCCAACAAGAAGGCTAATTTAGAGGAAATGGACAAATTCCTAGAGACTCACAAGCAGCTTACATTGACAAAAGAAGAAATTGATGAACTCAACAATCCAATAACAAGTTAAAGAATCAGTCATCAAAAATCTTGCAATTAACAAGAGCCCAGGATGAGGTGGCTTCACAGGTGGATTCTACCAAACATTCTGGGAAAAACTAAGACCAATCCTGCTTAAACTCTTCCAAAAAAATAGACGTACAAGAAACATTGCCTAACTCGTTCTATGATGCCAACATTACCCTAATACCAAAGCCAAACAAAGATGCCACAAGAAAGGAAAATTACAGATCAATCTCTCTAGTGAACCTAGATGCTAAAATCCTCAACAAAATGCTTGCTAATCATATTCAACAACACATCAAACAAACTATACACCACGACCAAGTGGCTTTCATTCTGGGTAAGCAAGGATGGCTCAACCTAAGAAAATCAATGTAATATACCACATAAACAGATCGAAAGAAAAAAATCACATGATCATCCATATAGATGCAGAAAAAGCATTGACAAATTACAACACCCTTTCCTGATAAAAACTGCAAAAGATGGATATAGAAAGAAACTTTCTGAACATGATAAAGGGTATATATGAAAAACCCACAGCTAACATCATATTCGATGGTGAAATCCTAAAACCTTTCCCTCTAAGATGTGGAGCAAGACAAGGATGCCCTCTGTTACTGCTCTTATTTAACATTGTGTTAGAAGTACTTCCTCGAGCACTTAGGCAAGAAAAAGATATGAAAGGCACCCAAATTGGAAAGGAATAAGTAAAAATTTCACTATTTGCAGATGGCATGATCCTATACAGAGAAAGCCCTGAGAAATCTACAACAAAGCTTCTAGAATTTATAAATGAGTTCAATAAAGTCGCAGGCTATAAGATCAATGCTCAAAAATCAGTAGCATTTCTGTACACCAATAATGAGCAATCTGAGGAGGAAATCAAGAAAAAATACCATTTACAATAGTAACTAAATAAACAAATACTTAGGAATAAATTTAACTAAAGATATAAATGACTTGTACACAGAAAACTACACAACACAGTTAAAGGAAATCAAAGAAGACTTATATAAATGGAAGAATATTCCCTGTTCATGGATAGGAAGACTAAACATCATTAAGATGTCTAGCCTACCCAAACTAATCTACAGATTTAATGCAATCCCAATAAAAATAAACACAGCATTTTTTACAGATTTAGAAAAACTAACTAAGAAATTTATTTGAAACGGTAAGAGGCCCCGAAGAGCCAAAGACATATTGAAAAAAAAAAAAAAAAAAAAAAA
>JAQZBX010013234.1:0-25119 GCA_029593785.1 Cabassous unicinctus | reverse complement strand
GAGAGAATGGCCTCTTCAACAAATGGTGCTTGGAGAACTGGATATCCATATGCAAAAGAATGAGAGAGGAACACCATCTCACGTCTTATATAAAAATCAATTCAAGTTGTATCAAAGATCTAAATATAAGAGCCAAGACCAAAAAGACCTTGGAAGATAATGTAGGGAAGCATTTACAGGACCTCGTAATAGGAAATGGTTTCATGAACTTCACACCCAAAGCACGAGCAGTGAAAGAAAAAAATAGATAAATGGGTTATCCTTAAAATTAAAAACTTTTTCATCTCAAAAGGGTTTATCAAAGTAAAAAGGCAGCCTACCCAATGGGAGAAATATTTGGGAACCATATTTCTGATAGGAGCCTAATATCAAGCATATATAAAGAAATCCTACACATCAAAAATAAAATGACAAACAACCCATTTAAAAAACGGGCAAGCGACTTGAAAAGACATTTCTCCAAGGAAGAAATACAAATGGCGACAAAGCACATGAAAAGATGGTCAACATCACTAGCTATTAGGCAAATGCGAATCAAAACTGCAATGAGATACCATCTTACACCCGTTACACTGGCAGCTATTAAAAGAACAGAGGACTATAAGTGTTGGAGAAGATGTCTAGGAATGGGAACCCTCATCCACTGCTGGTGGGAATATAGAATTGTCCAGCCATTTTGGAGGACACTTTGGCAGTTCCTCAAAAAACTAAATATAGACCTGCCATATGATTCATCAATTCCACTGCTGGGTATATACCAGAAGAATTGAAAGCAAAGACATGAACAGATATATGCACACCAGTGTTCATAGCAACATTATTCACTATTGCCAAAAGTTGGAATCAACCCAAATGCCAATCAACAGATGAATGGATAAACAAAATGTGGTACATGCGTATAATGGAATAATACTCAGCTGTAAGAAGGAGTACAGTGCTAACACATGGGATAACATGGATGAATCTTGAGGACCTTATGTTGAGTGAAGCAAGCCAGGCATTGAAGGATGAATATTACATGACCTCACTGATAAGAATTAAGCAAATTGAGCAAACTCAGAGTGCTATTATCTGGAATATAGGTTTACAGGAAATAGAAAGGGAGAAGTTTGCGACCTAACACCCATATGGATGTAATCTATGATAAGGTGAAAGTGTGTAGTTGTGCATTGAAGAGATATGACAAGAAGGTAGTGATATAATTGGGTTGGGCAGTGCAGATTTGACAGGTGGGTAGATTTGGGAGGGTAGGTTGAAAGGTCCAGGGAACTGGGGGGAGGGTTGGGAGAGGAACCAGGTGAACACTGGGTATTGACGGGTATGTGGTTGAAAGTACAAAGTTGGGGATACTCTCATGGCAATAAGACAAGGAAGGGTTACTGGTTTAGGGTGTTGGATGAGGGGGCATTCGGGACAGGGTGCATCTGGAGCAAGATTCTAGGGAGTGTGTGAGTGATCATTTTGTCATAATGTGTTGTATCAGTGGGTGGAAACCCACATAATGAGCGGGAAGGATTTAGACTCCCATCCTGGGGAGGACCGATAGGTTCACAAACAGAGGGGCAGGAGTCTCTTGAGAGCATGGTCATTCCTAATAGTGGAGAACAAACCAGTGTGACAAGACCTCAGTGTTGTTGCAAGTAACTATGAATCTTGTCATCCAAGGAGAGAAGCCGGGGGGCAGGGGGTCTCCGTGGGCCCTGAGAGGAGGAAGGAATACAGTAGATGGAACAGGGGGTATTCAGTGGCAATGGAAGTGTTGAACATGATCTTGCAATGATGGACACAGGCCATGTTAAATATCATCAAAATTTATAAAAGTGTACAGTCTAAAATGTAAACCATCATGTAAGCCATTGACCATGGTTAGTTGCTATGTTTCACTATTTGTGTATCCGTTGTAACAAAGGTACCATCTACATATGAAAAGGTATTAATACGGGAAGAGGGGAATGGGGGAGGATGTTGGGTATATGGGAGTCCCCTGTATTCTGTATTCTGTATGTGGCAGAAGAGGGTTTCCTGCCACTCCCCCACTGGTAGCTGGTTATTGTTCTGCTCCTCCCTCAGCAGCCTCTACCTTTGCTTCAGATCAGTGACAAAGAGGGTTTCCCACCCCCTCCATAGCTAGCAGTAGATTCCTAGCATTTGTTACTCAGTGCAAGGTTCATGGTGGGAGCAGAGGATGTTTCCTGCCTCTTCCCTCAGAGTTTACCTTTGCCTAGGATGGGGGAGAGGAGGATATTTTGCAATCCTCCAACTGATATTGGCTTCTATCCCTTCCCAGAAGCAATATATCTTGGCCTGGGGCCTGGGGCTTGGGACTGGGTACTTTCTGCCCCCCACCCCCCAGAGGGCCCACTGCCCTTGCCTCAGATGAGAGAAGGGGGTGGTGGTGTGACTCTCTTGTTTCTTGACCTGCCCCAATCTTTCTCCTATGCACTTGGTGGAATACTGCAGCAAAGAGCTTTTGAAGGAGTACAGACTTCCTCGTGCCTGAGTCAACCAGGGATCTGAAATGTTACTCTAGCCCACATTTGACCTTTAAGAATCTGTTTTCTTCTTAACCACTTTTAAGTTGGTCACCTCTTCATACTGAACTTTGGCAAAGGTGAAGCAGTTCATGCTTCTGGTATCTCTTCAGAGAGGCCTGTTTGCTGCTGTCTGATGGATTCAAGACAAATTATGATTCTATTGATTATTAAGCTTTCTCTTGTTGTTAAGTTGGGAGTCATGTTCTTTTGTGGTTTTCTACATCTAAGCAGAAGTGAAACAGATCTCTTCCACTGGCGGCTCTCTTCTTGAGTTACCCACTCCACCAAAAGTACCAACTCCTTCTCCCACTTTCTTGGAGAAGATATAATTGAGTCTCCATTCACCTGAAAAGAAAGTGAAGCTATTAAGATATCTTGTTTCTCCTTCTTAAGAGCGGAATAATAAAATAAATCTTATAAGGTTCATATTTCCAAGTCTAAAATTTTAGTGTTTCAATAGTACATAGGCAAACACTTGCTTTTTAAAAAGGCCATGGAAAAAGTGGGGACATGGTTGTAAATTTTGACTGGCTTTTACTTTGAGTAATTATAGATTCTTAAGAGTTGCTTAGATTAAAATACTTTGTGTTATATAGAATATATATGTTTTAAATATTCTAACTTCTTCTATGACATATATGCATACTATAAGCATTTCAAAGAGACTGGATGAAAAATTGCTTTGGCCAGGAGATAGAATTTAATTTGATCTTAATATCAAATGACTTTCAAAATGAAATGAAATTTTTTTAGTTTAAGTTATCCAATTTTTAATTCTTTTGGCCAAATACATTTTAAAAGAACGACAAGAAGAGTACATTGAGTGGGAGTTTCAGCCCTGCTCAACAGGAAAAAAAAAAGCATTTTACATGAATGTCTGTCCCATTCGTAAAACTTTAAATGTTTACAGAAATAATGATTAACCATCAAGCAAATAAAAACCTCACAAAATTAATCCTAGGAAGGAAATATTTGCTTTAAATGTCTATTAGAACATGCGGATGTCTGAGGCACCATGCACAGAGAGACAAACTGTCTCTGCAAAGAAAATACTTTTATTTAAAATCAACATGCAAAAGCAATAGCTCTTCATTTTTATATGTGAGGCTAAATTACATCTGCATAAGATTCAATCTGAGTGATGATTAACTAAATTTGACTTTAGAGTTTTTATTTGAATCTAGAATAAACAAAATCTCCACACAGAATTTTATTTTTAAAATTATACGTTTCCTTTATTCCTTAGGTTTTATGGGATCATCTAATATCCTACCTACAAATTCTAGGATCTGCTTGGGTAGGGTTCTTTTTGGTTTCTGCTCAGTGACTCAGGCTGACATCATAAGGAGAACTGGAAAAGATGACCTTGAGATAGAGGAACATATGTCCTCACAGGTTAGACATAATTCAAGCCTGGTGAACTTCCCAAAGGAGGTGAGGTTTGTTTTTCCTGCCTTTACCAGCACCTACTTTCTCAGGTTCAGATTCTGAGTGAGGCAGGAAGGAAGCAGTTAGCTTCATGGGGGGTTGGTTGATTCACTTGTTGAGAATCGTGCCCTTATAATTAGGTCCACTGACCTGATTGTAAACCATGCTATTTGGTAAGATTGCATCTTTTTTAGCATAAATATTACATGAAAGCACAATTGATGGTCTTCTGGCAAATGTGTAGGCTGGTATATATTATATGCTGAACATTACTCAGCATCCATTTGATATTCCTTCCTGATGAATACCAATTTTGTAGCCCATATGACTTACGGGAAAATGACTCCGGCTCCAGAAGACAGTCTTCACTAGGTGAACCCATTCAAGATAACCACACGGGAATGATTTAGAGATTGGCTCCTTGTGGGCCTAAAGGGATGTGAAAAGTTTTCTGGGGGCTTGAAAAGGAACTTAATAAGAGACAGCTAGGAGAATTTAGCTTCTCTCCTGTTGGATCCGAGAGAGAAAGCATTGTGGCTGTGATTGATACTGACAAGCATCATATAGCCATGACCAAAACTAGGTTTAGGATGAAGTCAATACTTCAAATGTTAGAGTGAGAGGTTGGGAGAGCATGGGTCTTTGGGCATCTCTGAGGCATTCCAGCCTTCTGAGCTAAGAAACTTCCTTATTTTTAGGCCAGTTTGAGATGATATTTATGCTACTTGTGATCAAAGTCATTCTAATTGATACAATGCATATTATGCCTCTGAAGAACTTTATCCTACTGGTTCAATCTCAAGGCTAGGAGGCCCCTTCAAATTTAAGTGGATTAGTATTGACAATTTTCCATTAGAGTGGCCCCACTGCCAATATGATTGTCGATTTAGAACTATGGACAAAGTGCATGGGAATTCTTTATTTTCCAGATGAAATCATTAGTATTAAGGATAGTTATTAAAAAAAAACAAACACTTTATTGCAACTTCAAAAAATAAAATAGACAAAAGGCAGCTCAAAAAATTATGGAAGCATTACTTTAAAAAATTCTGTCCAGACTCACTTATTTAATTTAATCCTAAAAGCAAACTCAATTATTTCTCCTGTGTTCTGAAAGATGAATAAATGAGCACAGATTAAATGACATGACATGACCAAGTTCTTGTTAATGAAGAAAATGAAAAAAAAAAAAAAAAAAAAAAAAAAAAAAAAAGCTTGATCATAGTCACATCTCATACTTTTATGAGAAGTCTAGTTATTTTAAATCAAATGAGCTCTCTTTGGAAAGAGATGCCATCTGAATTAGTATCTTTTCTACTCTCCAAAAGTGATAACAGAAAATATTTTATTATTTTTGCATATCCTATTATGGTGCATTTTTGGAGAGTCTATTCTTGTATGAATAGGCTTACATTTTCCTAAAAATTTCTAACTGCTAAGATTTTTCTTAAAAAATTAAATAAAAAATATGTGGATACGTGATTTTACTTAATGCCTCAGCTCTTAAACTGCCTTAACATGCAGGTGGAATTTCTGTGATGATGGTGATAAGAGGCTTTGGGGTATAGTGTGTCATAAACCAAATGTGAGTCAAATTTGTAGAATGTACTTAAACTGAAAATGATCATAAGATGTGAAGATAGTAACTTGGGAAAAGGAAATGTGTGGTAACCACCTTTAATTCTCTGGACCCATTAGCATTGAAGTTTTACTGCCGAGATCCTTAACTAAAGAAGAATGAAATCATCATTGAGAACAATGATCTGAGCTCCATAGTGATGGTTACGAATGGAAAAAGTGAAGGAAAGTCGAGAGGCGTAGAAAGTTTAATCTGGAGAAAGGAAGATTAAAGATAGTCATATGAGGTTGAGGTCAAGGAGGGAAATAGAAAAATCATACTCATTGCTTTCAAAGAATATGGACCATGCATCTATCTCAATCAGGCTATTCTTATATTTTTAACAGAGGGTAAATGAGAGAATAAAGTGCGAGGGAGCTATATTGCATATGAGGAAGAAGTTCCAAATATGGAGAAATGTTAAATTCTGGTAAAGCATAGACTTAAGTATTCTCCAATTTTGTTACTTATTTATTCATTTATGCCCCCAAATTCTTTAGATGATTCTTTTGTTTTAGTGCTTATTAATGAATGTTCTATAAAATATTCTTAACTGCTAACTAGACCATATAGAGTATATATTGAATGAATGTAAGCTTTGTGAGTTCTCTAACACAAGGTGTATAAGATTTTTATTATCATTTTGGATGAATGATAATGGAGTTTGTGACTAAAAGAAAAAATGGAAATATTTTAATAGTCTCATGGAAGAATATTGGACTAACATTTAGGTGACTCATTTTCTAGACCTGGATTTGCTAGGGACAAGCTGTATACCTTTGGGTAAGTCCCTTCATGACTCTGGGCCTCAGTTTACTATCTTTAAATAAAGATGTTGACCTAAAATTTCCCTGTCCAATAGCTAGCCATTAAATGGCTACTGATGATTTGCAATGTGGGTAGTCCAAACTGAGATGCACTGTTTAAGTGTAAAACACACATGGTATTTCCAAGACTTGGTACAAAATCAAATCTGATTACATGTTGAAATGATAATATTTTGGATATGTTGGGTTAAAGAAAATATATTATTAAAATTAATTTTATCTGTTTCTTTTTTAGTTTTTAAAATGTGGTTACTGGAATATTTAAAATTACATGTAAGGCTCACATTATATTTCTGTTGGATAACACTGGTCTAAATGGCTGCTAAGACCGTCTAAAAGTTTTAATTTTCTTTTAAGTGTTTTAAAAGCTGCTTTAAACATTTTATATTCAGAATGTTCCTTTGGTAAAAGTCAAGCAGTGCTCCCTAACATAGAAATACCCTAATGAGGTTATTGCTTCATTTGAGTTTCTTGACCAATGAGAAGTTATTTTTATTGTTATCTTCCTATTTGTATATTTAAATGTGTCCTGCTGTATTGTCTTTCTTTTGTCTTACAAGTGCAGAAATATTAAGCAAATAAAATAATTTATTTGGAAATTTCTAGTAGATGTTGCTATAACTTTAGCTGTTCCAAAGTGTTCTCAGAGACCTTGCCTTTCCTTGCAGTGGTAAGCTACTTACTGGCTGCAGTTGTGCTAGTTCTTCCTCTTGAAAGCTTCCCCTCACTTCCTCCTATGATGCCACCTCCTTCCAGCTCTCCTCCTGCTGCTCTGCCTTCTATTTTTCAATCTTTGATCTTGTTTTTCTACCTAAGAGAGGCTCTATCTTGTCTCTCAAATTTTTACTCTTTATTCTCTTCTCAGGCGTTATCACCTATTTCCATGGTTTCAATTGCTATTTTTATATTGATAGCTTCTGAAATATTTCTTGTCAAGGGCTTTCTTCTGAGTATTAGTTTGCCTACTTAAGATTTCCAGATTTTCACTTGGATGTATCACTCACAATTAAAATTTAATATTTCACCAAATTAGCTCATGATAATCAGCTCAAAGACTTCTTTTCCTCTTGTGTTCTCCATAACAGTAAACGATTAGTACATCCTACTCAGTAATTCATGACAGAGACCTGGGAGTTATCTTTGCTTCTCCCTCTCCCTTAACCAACATGACCTATTGTTATTACCTCCTAAATATTTCTGGAATCCATTTACTTCTTTCCTTTCTCACTGTCACATTCTTGTCTAAGTTGATATCATTTGTCACTTGTTCTTTGGCAATAGCTTTCTGTTGAATTCCTTATATCTAATTTTGCCACACTAAAATCAATTTCCCTCACTGTGGCTAGAGTAATCTGTTTAAAATGAAGACATGATCATATCTTATTTCCTTAGGATAAGGTCCAAACTTCTTATCATGGACCGTAGGCCCTGCATACCTGGCCTACTGCCCACCTCTCTGGCCTCTTGTTACTTATTCCCTTAGTTTATATATTCCAACCATATTGGATTTTTTTCAGATTCCTGAGATTTTATGTTCTTTTCCAACCAAGTGCTTTTGAACATGCTGCTGTCTATGATTCTCCCTCCATCCATCATAAAATGCCTTTATTTCTAGTCTTAAAGTTTTCTTCCTCTGGGAAGCCTTTCCTGAGCCACCAGAAGAAGTCAGATATTTTGGGTATATGCTCCCATAGCATCTAGCACTTGATCAGTGTCTCCCATCTGACTGCTGCTCTGTGAAGTCAGGGACGGTATCTGTCTTTTCACCACTGTATTGTTAGCACATAGCAGAGTGCCTACCATCAATAAATATCTGTGAATGAAGAAACAAAATACAGGCAACCAGTTTGATTTGGATACAGATAATGTGACTGTTTAGGATTCATAGAATGATTTCTAATATCTCTACCCTATGGATAATATATTAAATCACTAATATTACCATGGCCACCAGTATGGCTCAAGTGCTTCCCATGTATCCACTGTATAAACTAAGTTTGGGTTGAGAATCTCCTAGCAGGAGATAAGCTTCCTGCTTAGACATGTGACACGGTCTGGGCACGGAGGGAAAAGCAGCACAATAAGAGAATTTCCAGACCCATATGCCTCTCATGTTGCTGAGTGAATGAGTTCCTAGCTCTAGCCACCCTTCTAAATTAGGCTTTGAGACAACATATATTCTAAGACACAATGCCACCATGTAGACTTTCCCTGCAGGATTTTAGGAATTCAGCTGCTCTTCTCAGAGCAGAGACTTTGTCTCCATGTGTCTCAGTTTCAGTAATGCTTGTAATTCCATTATAATGGAATGCAGTGTGTATAGTAAGGAAATTTATTGAGAATTATTGTGGCATTAATAATAATAATAATAATAATAATACTGAAGGTTAGGATTTATTGATTAAACTCCTTTCAACTCCTTTGCTTTTTATCTAACCATATAAGTTAGGTAGCATAATTAGCCTCATTTTCAGATGAGGAAACTAAGGTTAATTAACTTTGCTAGGATCATATGACTATTATGTGGAGGAGACTGGAATTGAACAATCTTTTGAGAAACAACTTATTTTCTTGAGAGTAGGCTTATACTGTAAAGCAATGAAAGACATATCAGCCTCTTTCTTACATGTCACCCCCTACCTACCTCCCTGTCCCAGGCTAGGCCAGTTTCTCCTTCTGGTCTGTGCTCCTCATCTCTGTCCCACCTTTGCCCTCAACATGACACATCTTGCAGTTTATAATCTATGTGTTTAAGGATTAAAGGTAGAATGTTATGGTCCTGACACAGGTCAGGCAGTTTAAACATGGATTTATTTTTGAAGGTCTTTAGCCTATATAGAAGAATAAGATGGATTTGTTAGAGATGGGGAGGAAGGGATTGGATTGGAGGCTTAGCATGTCGAGAGTTGAATGTAGAAATGTCTATCCAGGAAAGCTATGAGGACTCTGACAAGTGGAAATAGGGAGAGGTTGGGGTCCTTGAGTGTTTAGTGCCCCTGAGTTGGGAGAAATGGTGTCTGCATGGCTAGACCACTGAAAACTGTGCCTTGCGGGTGGAGGCAAAGGTACCCTGGGCCAAATTTAGCTTGGAGGAAGTAGAGCTGCTGGAGGAGCTATCCACATTGAAATGGATCCTGGTTTGGGCCGGCAGCAGGACACTGGTGACTACACAGGCTGAGGAATAGGTCCTTCCTTTTGACCCAGGATCCAATAAACCCTGGGTTGTTGGGTGATACAAAGCATTTAAAGGGAGACCTAATTCATTTAATTCTGCCTGCACATTTACAGTAAATAAATGCGATATTTTGTCCATCTTGAGCACTCTGGACCAACTTGCCCTTGTTTCATAGACCTTGGCTATTCCCCGTCTTGCAGATTATCCCAGATGAAAGTCTCAGCCTTGATAAAAGAGCTGGCTAGCTTGTGAGTGCTGAATATCTTACATAATCAGAGAAGGAGACCTTGTAAAATCATCTTGAGAAAGCATTCTCTGGAGGAAAAGACATTTGACTGCAGTTTTATGTCTAGACTTTAGAGTTATTGCTGAAGGTAATACTACTTTTTCAGAGGCAGTGTTTACTAAATGTAGTTTGAAATACTTCACATCATTTAGGAATAAAGTGAGAAAATACAACCTGTGAGTTTATCTTTAATATACCTGAATGTGATATGAACAACTGTGAAATCTTATTTTTATTTAGCTTTATCCAGCCTACCTGTAATTTCCATTAGACTGAGAATACTCCCAGTGTAACTTCCTGGTGTTGAATTATCTTAGATCAATGATAGCTGTATCTTTTAAAGATGTCTAGCAGATCGTCAAACATTCTTCAATTTAGCACATTAAAAACAAACAGCTTTTTCATGAGGGAAATTTAAATAACAGAAGTATTTTTTTTGGATCACCTGTTTTTGTGTTTTACCAGTTAAACTGTTAAATTATAATATGAAGTCTTTAATATGTTTGTAATGTATAATTTTCAAAAAGATAAAATCATAATTCTCAGGCAAAAATTAAATAAACATGTGTTAATTTTATTTAACTCTTTAATTAATGCAAGAACCCGTTATTTGTTTATGTTAATATGGATGATAGAGGATTTAAGAAGCTAGGACATCTATAGGCAATTTAATAAAGAAATGTTAGGATAAGATTGCTGAGTTAGTTATAAAACTGATTAATGTGTAGTAGGCCATAAGTCTTTGGGGTTAACTGTTTTACTGGACATCTCCAAGTTAGCAAGTAAGTTCAGAAAGTCTAGGACCTTTAATCAGTAATAAGCAGTATATTCCCCTAGACAATTTCTGGTGGCCATTGCTCCTATATCATTCTGGAAAGTATGTGCCATGCTCCCTTTTTGCCTTATTTCAAACTTTCGAATAAATTGTCTGACACATTGTTTCAAAAGGACAATTGACTTAGCTCATTTCTGTGACTATAGATCCTTTTCTGCGATGTGTAGAGGTGATTAACCCAAGTACACTTTCCTTGTCACCAGCTCTGTTAGTGGCTACACAGTTGTGGGGGCTAAGTATGCTTCCTTGGCCATAGAACAGGGCACAGCTGATGGCAGGCATCCTCATTAGAATCAGCAACTTCCCAGTTCTGGAGTCTCACCTCAGTTAATAGATGAACGACAGAGACACAGAGCTTAGCTCTTCCTTTGAAGTGAGCTTCCAACTGTTTCAGAGTGAGGTGCTAATAGAGTATTTACCAGAAGGATTACTAAATAAACATTAACTACATAGCTTAGAGGTCAGAAGCCCAGGGACTAGATTCATAAAAATCAGAATTGCCATTGGTCTACCACTTATTAACTGCGTCATCTTAGCCAGCTTCTTAACCTCTCAGGACCTCAGTCTTCTAACGTAGGTTATTGTTATGAGAGATGAATGTAAATGCTCATTACAGTGCCTTGGGCACAGTTGCTGTTCAGTAATAAAAATAAATAATAAATTATTATTACTATTGACTCTGGGTCACATACTGTCTAGGTCTTGGGCATTTAGAGACAACGTTGTCATAGACCTGAAGGTTAATGCTCCCTATTAGGGAGGGAGATAGACCTGTAGTTAATAATTGTGATATATAAAGTGTTCATTGCTATTACAGAGGATCTGTAAAGGGCTCTGGATACATAAGTGACAAAGCCATTAACTCAGCCTGGAGAGTGTTGGCACATTGGGGAACGTGCTAAGAGATGACCTTCAAGGTGGGCTTTCAAGGAGTGAGAACAAGGGCATAGAGGGTGAACTAAAGTGTAATGGCCATTTTCTAGGGGATGGGGGATAGGTAAGTTGTTTTGTGATCTGTTGGTGAAGGCTTTGCAGAGGAAATAGAAAGCTGGAATTGGAGTTTTCACTACCTTGAATTTCAGGTGAGGCAGCTTCAAGGTGTCACATTTACAAAAGGAGTTTTGTTTTGTTGCCTAACATAAGCCAATGCTATGTGGCTGCTGATATGATCATGGTTTATCCCATGCATAGTGTGGAGATCATGTTAAGATTATGGGAGGTTATAACACTACTGCAACCTGCACTTCTCAAATTCATGTGAAAAATTTTTTGATTCTGGTTTCCTATCCTAAAAAATAGACATTGATAAAAATATCATGTCAAGAGTAAAAGTGGCCAGGAAGTGAAGAACATGTAAATGATGTGCTATAAGTGTGGTGACCAAATAATCTATTGCCCTAACATTTGAGAGTGATAGAAGGCTGTTAAGAAATATTTTCCAAAACTTGGAAATAAAGCAAGACAATGACTGTAGGTCCTTTCAATGCCACACTGGGGTATTATTTATCACGCCTTCTGAAGGATTATTTGATTCCTAGAAGAATGTACCTTTGTGTGATTTTGCCATTTAATGAGAGCCCAGATACTGTGATGTCACATGTTTTTGTAGACTTCCATTAAATAGAAAATATAACCCAAAGGTTACTGTTTAATTCCTTTTAGAATAATAACCAGTGTTTTTGTTTCCTAGTCTGCTTAAAGCAGATAACATGAAATGGATTGGCTCAAACAATGAGAATTTATTAGCTTAGAGTTTGAAACCAAGAAAATGTCCAAATCAAGGCATCATCAAGACAATGCTTTCTTCCCAAAGACTACCTGCTGGTGATCCTTGGCTCCTCTGCTACTTGGCAAGGCTCTTGGCGGTGTCTGCTGGTCTCTCCCTTCTTATCTTAGTTTCATTGCTTTCAGTTTCTTGCTTCCATGACTTTTCCTTCTCTTTGTCTGAATTTCATTTTCTTATAAATGACTCCAGTAATAGGATTAAGACTCATCCTGAATGAGATGGGTCACACCTTAACTGAAGTAGTTTCATCAAAAGATCCTAATTACAATGGGTTTACATCCACAGGAATGGTTTAGATTTAAGAATATGTTTTCCTGGGGTACATACAGCTTCAAACCTCCACAACCAGTTTTATAACTAAACTAGAAAGCATGTTCTAGCATTCCATTTTCTCAAAATTCCTAATAGCCAGTTTCTCTACCATATTACTTGTTAAATAAAATATTTGACACATTAATTATTTATATAAGCATCAAGTTTTTAACTTTTTGATCTTTATACTTTGAAAAGGTGTTATTAATTCCATTCTGGGAAAATAAGGGTAAATTGGGATGATCCTGGGCAAACCAGCTTATATGATCAACTTATGTATAAGAAATGTTGAAGGAGGGAATTTATCCTGGAGAAGGTAGGACATTGGATAGTGGTGATTTGGAACTATATGTACCCCAGGAAAAGATGTTCTTAAAGTTAATCCGTTCCTGTGGGTGTATATACATTGTAAGTAGAACCTTTTCGTGAGGTTACCTCAGTTAAGGTGTGACCTACCTCAATTAGGATTGACCTTAATCCTATTAATGGAGTCTTTTATAAGCAGAATGAAATTGGGACAGAGAAAGATAAAGCCATCGGAAGCAAGAAACTGAAATGGAACCCAGAAGAGAAGGGAGAGACCAGGAGATCCCAGCCCCAGAATGCCAGTCTTTAGGTAGAAAGCATTGCCTTGATGCTGTCTTGATTTGGACTTTTTCCCAGCCTCAAACTGTGAGCAAATAAATTTCCATTGTTTAAGCCAACCCATTTCATGGTATTTTCTTGAGCAGCCTAGGAAACTAAAGCAGGTAGTCAACTGGAGGTCAGAATGGCAAAAATGCCATGATCTTTGTATATTTTGAAAACCTTAGGAGATATGGATGAAGCCTGCATATAGGTACCATAATATCTAAGAATATAGTTTGCAGCAGCATCAGATAGCTCTTTGAGTGCTGAAACAATGTAAGAGCGAGACCCTAGCACAGTCCTTTGGGGAGTGGTATCTAGATTTGCCAGGTCTTCTATGACAATTATTATACAATAGCTTAGCTTAAACAACAAGATATATTGTCTCATGGTTTTGAGCCTAGATTTCCCAAAACAAGATGTCAGTAAGACCATACTTTCTTCCTAGGGTTTTGGTGATGGCAGTCTTCTGTCACATGGCGATCACATGTATATTGTGGGGGACATAATTCAATCCCCAAAAATGGGTATGTGGCAGCCTTGTCCCATTGTGACTCAGATATGCTTACTGGCTGCTCAGCCACAAACCTGCTTCTCAGTCCCTAGTAGAAACTGGGACCTAACAGGATGGCCTGGCTGAGGAAATTGACTCTGCAATAGGGCTCAGAGGGATTAAATATCTTACCTATATATGCACAGGTTGGAATTCAAACCTTGCTTTCCAGGCTTCTAGGCCAGAACTCATCCCACAATATCCCAAATGAATTCCTCCTAGTTCTACTTACTTTACATAGTTTAGATTTGGTAAGTATGAATGCACTGTGTTGTGTGTACTACATTGTGTATTGTTTTTGATACTCACAAGATTTTATAAATACATTTCCAAGCATTGATGCAGTCTATGTACTTGACATTCTTAATGACTAAATTTGATTAATCATGTTGAGACATCATAATGTACATAACCATTAGAAGTAAGGAATACTTTTTTTTTAAAAATTTATTTATTTACTTTATCCATTTTAACCCCCCCTCCCCATTTGCTATTTTGTGTCCATACGCTGGGCAATTCTCTGTGTCTGTTTCCTGCCATCTCTTCTCATCCTCCTCCAGTCTTCACCAGGATTCGATCCTGGAGACCTCCGATGTAAGAGAGAGGTGTTCTGCCACTTGCACCACCTCGGTTCCTGACTTTTGGAGGTTTCGGAGCATCTCATCTTGTCTCTCCCCTGTTACGTCATCATCTTGCTGCATGGCTCCTGGGACCTGGCGGCTCACCAGCACACAGAGCCTGGCAGCCCATGCGCCTTCTCTCTCTCTCTCTCTCTCTATATATATATATATTTTTTATTTTATTTTACCGGGAGGTCCCGGAGATCAAACCCAGGTCCCTCCATATGGCAGATGGATGCCCAACCATTTGAGCCACATCCGCCCCCCTAGAAGTAAGGAATACTTTTAACTTTATAAAATAAATTGCTTATAAGAATATAGTAAGTTATTATCACTTTGACACCAGAATGATCACACATATATAAACATGTATGTATACATGTGCAATGTGCATATACTTAATTTCAGAACCTATAGAACTGTAAGTACAGGTTTTAAATGAATGAAAGACCTAAAAACATTCCTTTAGCTGCAGGTGTGGTGTATTGGTCTGAACCACTTAAAAATGCTCAGAGAGATATGTCATTCTTTCTTGTTGTTACAGTCTTCATTTTGGCTTTAAGGAAAAACTATTAAAAATGGTTCGGTAAACTCTGAAAGGACTCCACTTTACGGATGATTGCACCACTAAGTAAGAAACCATTACCTGTGAAATAGTCTAATTGAATTCCTCATGGCTTGGGTCAGTTTATTGTTTTTAAGAAGAAAGCTACATTTAAGATGGATTGGAACTTCAAAATGGTTATTAAGCTCCCAAATATTTTTGCTTTTTTATATAATGGACATAAAACATTTGGGGATCAATGTTTGTGAACTCAGACTAATAACAAAATACATTAAAGTCTTTGAAATGATAGATTGCTATAGTCTTAATTCACATGCTTCATGATCAAACAGAAATTGTATCCTTAACCCTTTTCAAAATGTTCAATGCCATCTAGCTTTTTATATAGCTATTGGCTCACTTTAACTGCTATAGTGCTTCAGGTGATATTCTTGGTTACTGTGAAACATAAAACACATGAAATATTTGAAGTATTAGTTCTCACACTTTCTTTTTTTAAAATGTACCCACTGTTACCACCTTTCAGTGGAAAATAAACTCATTGATAACAGAGAATTGGAGAGGAACAGAATAATGAAAATGACACAAAAATTCATGCAGAATGGACTCATTAAAGGGTTTGTTCTTGGTAGCTATTGGTGGTGTATAACATGAAAGTATCTGGAGTTATCGGTTATTCTCCTGTAAATACAAAGGAAGGACTTGCATTTTTAGATCGTTTTGCAGTCCAGAGAGATAGAAGAAAAACTTTCCATGCGATTTAGGATGTCACGAATTGGGCAGCATCCCATTCAGAAAGAAGAAGGGAGCTCCACTGTGGGGGTGAAAAGGGGAAGCCCGTATAGGGTGAATGTGGAAGCAAGTGAGGAAATATCCCGATTGGCAGACATTAAGTTTCCATTTTACATGGGGGGATCTTACAGAGTGGGGTGCAGATATGTATTGATTAGTATGGTATGCTTGTCCATTCTAAGCTCTCTCTACTGGACTTAAACTAGTTTTATCACTAGGTATTTATCAGCAACTCTGTAGGGTGTGTTCCATATTCTCTGAAAACCCCTGCTGGTCAATTGTTTTTGTCTTCTGGAAAAGCCCTTCTCTGGAAAGTGTCCCCTTCTGGCAATACCTAATGCAGGTGGCCCTGTTATTCTCCTTAACAATGGGAAGGCCCTCACCTCCTACAAGTGGTTTGAGGACCAAGCTTTTCGAGGAACTAGTTTAAATCAATGGGAATGATCCAAGTGTCAAACTTGTTCAGTACAGACAAGAAAAGATTGAAGTAAGGCAGGAAGGCAGGTGCTATCCCAGGAAAACAGTGGCAATTTTGGAGACACTGATGGAAATCATGGATAAAAGATGACAGATGAATACAGTGTTAAAGATTTGGCATTTAAATATTTTTGGACAAGAATGGTTTTCTTTCTAGACTGTGTTGGTTTATCAGTGCATGTGTATTGAGGAGGAAGATGGAAAGGCAAGATGATGATAAGATAAGGAATTTCTAGGGAGATAATCAGATCATTTGCCAACAATAAACATTTTGTCCCTTCTTTTTAAAATAGGTATTTATGCCTTTCATTTTTTTTTCTTTATCTTATTTCAGAGGAAAATGATAGTAGAGTGAGCAATTTTTTTTCTAATTCCTGATAAGGAATGCTTCTGATGTTTCACCATTAAGTGAAAAAAAAAAAGCTTTTGGTTTAAGGTAAATATTCCTAAACAACTGAAGGAATTATTGTTTATGTATATATTCAATAATTATTTATTTAATACCTCCATCATTGTAGGCCCTCTGCTAGGTGCTTGAAATATCCATCCAGGTCTAGTTTCCTAGAAGGTTTTTTTTTTGTTTGTTTGTTTGTTTTAACTAGTGTAGTTTTATTATTATTTTTTTATTTTAACAAATCAATTTTGTTTATACATATTAATAAAGTATACAATTAATCCAAAGTATACAATCAATGGCATGCGGTATAATCACATAGTTGTGCATTCATCACTTCAAGCATTATTAGAGCATTTTCATTGTTTCAATAATAGTAATAAACAAGCAACAGACAAACAAACAAGAAAATTCTTCACCTCTCAATCTCTCTGTTTCCCCTGCTCTACATAGCTGCTATTCTGGCACAATTATTTATTTATTTATTAAGCAGTTTTATTGAGATATTAGATCTCAATATGATCTATCTAAAGTGTATAATCAATGGCTTTTAGTACAATCACAATGTTGTGCATTCATCATCACAAAAAATTTTTGAACTATTTCTTTCTTTTTTAAATAATTATTTCCTTATTTTTTAAAAGATACTTAGTTTACACAAATTTTACACAAAAAATATAGGGTTTCCAATATGCCCGACTCCCCACACCTTCCACAGCCTTCCACATAAACAACATCTTTCATTAGTGTGGCACATTCATTGCAATTGAGAATCGCATCCACTGAGCATGGACCATAGTTCATATTGTAGTCTACATTCTCTCCTACACAGTTCTGCATGTTATGGAATGATGTAAAATGGCCTATATCTATTGTTGCAATGTCATTCAGGATGATTCCCAAGTCCCAAAAAAGCCCCTGTATTACCACTGTTTTACCCTCTCCCTGTCCCCAAAGCCTCCAGTAGCCACTGCCTCCACATCAATGTTGTAATTTCTTCCATTGCTAGAATCACAATATGTCTATAGTAGAATACCAGTAAGTCCACTCTCATCCATAGTTCATTCCCCAATCCTGAGGATTCTGGGATGGTGATGTCCACTCTACCTCTAATTGAGGGAGGGCTTCAGTCCCATACAGCTGATGTATGGGACTCTCTTGCTTGCAGTTGTAGGCTCTCTCATTTCCTTGGTATGGCGGTTGTCAATCCTCACCTCCTTGTTAGTTGTCCTGGGTGAGTCCAATGAACTGGAAAGTAGATGCTGCAACTCTGCTGAGGTTCCAGGCCCAGCTGGCACATGGACAGCCCAAAGATTCAAGTCTCTTGGACGTACGCCTACAAACTCCAGCACCAAGTATAGGTTTCAATAGAAGGGAAAGATGAGCCATGTGTAGGGAAGCCATAATTGAGTCCAACTCTGTCACTCTCAGGAGCACAAACTCCAAAGTAGGGCCCACTTATTGGGTAGTATCCACTTTGGCAGTCTGTGAGATCCTGCTGAGATGTGCATAAGTGTTACCTCTGGGATGACCTCCCAACTCACTTTGAAGTCTCTTAGCCATATAAACTCATTTGTCTTTACCTTTTCCCCCTTTTATTAGAGGTCTTTTTCCAGTTGCATTGCTAGTTGATGCTTGGTGGTAATCCCTCTGTGCCAGAGAGGGTCGTCCCCGGGGGTCATGTCCCATGCTGGGAGGAAGCTAATGCATTTATATGCTGAGTTTGGCTTAGAGAGGCCACATTTGAGCAACAAGGAGGCTCTCAGGAGGCAACTTTTAGGCACCCCACAAACTAGGCTAAGTTACAATTTTAAGAGCAAAGGCTCATAAGCATAGTTATCAATATCAAGGGCCCATCAATGGATCATCCTCCTTCACCAGTCATTGCCCCTGTACTTGGGGGACTATTGCTGCTCCATTAGAGATTGTGGCAGAGCTCTCCAGGATGGGAATTCAATATTCTCTCAGTTATTGTGTGAGTCTCCACCCACTGTGACAATGCCCTGTGAACATTTGAACATATTTATAAACCTTATATGTATGCCTAGGTGAACTTCCTCCCATGCATCCCCCATCACTGACACCACACACCAATGATCCTCCCCTGCCCCAGTTGTAACCCTTCTGTGATCCAAACCTTCTTCAAAAATGAAGCCAATAAAATAGCCAAATACAATTAATAGGAAAATGAAATAATAGTAATACATTTAAATTTAAGAAATAAATTCATAAAAATTTAAAAAACTAAAAATTAAATTAAATTAAAAGTTTGGGATATTAAAAATAATGAAAAATATTAAAAAAAATTTTTTTTGACATTTTGCCTTTCATTACTGTAATATCTGATGTCCTGTGTGTACAGTGGCATTTTCTTCCATTTATTTCCCAGTGTCTTACTTTTTTTCATTTTGTTTTCAAGGAAGTTTTAGGTCACAGTAAAGTCACATACAGAATGTAGGCAGCTCCCATATACCCAACATCCTCCCCCCTTTCCCCCTTCCCATATTAATACCTTTGTATATGTGGATGATACCTTTGTTACAACGGATATACCAATAGAGAAACATAGCTACTAATCATGGTCAATAGTTTACATTTTAGACCGTACAGTTTTATAAATTTTGATGATATTTAACATGGCCCATGTCAATATTTGTAAGATCATGGTGAACACTTCCATTGCCACTGAATACCCCCTGTTCCATCTACTGTATTCCTTCCTCCCCTCAGGGCCCACGGAGACCCCCCTGGCCCCCGGCTTCACTCCTTGGATGACAAGATTCATAGTTACTTGCAACAACACTGAGGTCTTGACACACTGGTTTGTCCTCCACTATTAGGAACAGCCCATGCTCTCAAGAGACACTGTCCCTCTGTTTGTGAACATATCGGTCCTCCCCAGGATGGGAGTCCAAATCCTTCCCACTCATTATGTGGGTCCCCATCCATTGATACAACACATTATGACAAAATGATCACTCACACACTCCCTAGAATCTTGCTCCAGATGCGCCCTGTCCCGAATGCCCCCCTATCCAACACCCTAAACTAGTAACCCTTCTTTGTCATATTACCATGAAAGCATTCCCAACTTTATACTTTCAACCACATACCCACCAATCACCAGTGTTCACCTGGTCCCTCTCCCAACATTTGCCCCAGTTCCCTGGATCTTCCAACCCACCCTACCCAATCAACTCACCTGTCAAACCTGCACTGCCCAACCCAATAATATCACTACCCTCCTGTCATATCCCTTCAATGCACAACTACACACTTTCACCTTATCATAGATTATGTCTGTATGGGTGTTGGCTCACAACCTTCTTCTCCCTTTCTATTTCCTGTAAACCTATCTTCCAGACAATAACCATTCTGAGTCTGCTCAATTTGCTTAATTCATATCAGTGAGATCATGTAATATTTGTCCTTTAATGCCTGGCTTGCTTCACTCAACCTAAGGTCCTCAAGATTCACCCATGTTATCCCATGTATTAGCACTGTATTCCTTCTTACAGCTGAGTAATATTCCATTGTATGTATGTACCACATTTTGTTTATCCATTCATCTGTTGATGGGCATTTGGGTTGATTCCAACTTTTGGCAATAGTGAATAATGCTGCTATGAACATTGGTATGCATATATCTGTTTGTGTCTTTGCTTTCAATTCTTCTGTGTATATACCCAGCATTGGAATTGCTGAATCATATGGCAGTTCTATAGTTAATTTTTTGAGGAACCACAAAACTGTTCTCCAAAATGGCTGGACCATTCTACATTCCCACCAGCAGTGGATGAATGTTCCCGTTCCTCCACGTCTTCTCCAATACTTATAGTCCTCTGTTTTTTTAATAGCCACCAGTCTAATGGGTGTAAGATGGTATCCCATTGTAGTTTTGATTTGCATTTCCCTAACAGCTAGTGATGTTGAACATCTTTTCATATGCTTTGTAGCCATTTGTATTTCTTCCTTGGAGAACTGTCTTTTCAAGTCGCTTTCCCATTTTATAATGGGTTCTTTGTCATTTTATTTTCGAGGTGTAGGATTTCTTTATATATGCTGGATATTAGGCTCCTATCAGATATATGGTTGCCAAATATTTTTCTCCCATTGGGTAGGCTGCCTTTTTACTTTCTTGATAACGTCCTTTGAGGTGCAAAAGTTTTTAATTTTAAGGATATCCCATTTATCTATTTTTTTCTTTCTCTGTATGCTTTGGGTGTGAAGTTCATGAAACCATTTCCTATTACAAGGTCCTGTAGATGCTTCCTACATTATCTTCCAAGGTCTTTATGGTCTTGACTCTTATATTTAGATCTTTGATCCATCTTGACTTGATATTTGAATAAGGTGTGAGATGGTGTTCCTCTCTCATTCTTTTGTTTTATTTTTTAATTTTTAATTTTTTTATATTTTTTTCCTCTCTCATTCTTTTGGATATGGATATCCAGTTCTCCAAGTACCATTTGTTGAAGAGGCCATTCTCACCCATTTGAGTGGGCTTGGTGGCCTTGTTGAATATCAGATTACTGTATATGCGAGGATCTATATCAAAACTCTCAATCCGGTTTCATTGGTTGGTATGTCTATCCTTTTGCTAATACCATGCAATTTCGACCACTGTAGCTTTATAGTATGTTTTAAAGTCAGGTAGTGTGATTCCTCCAATTTCATTTTTCTTTTTCAATATATCTTTGACTATTCGTGGCCTCTTACTCTTCCAAATAAATTTCATAGTTACTTTTTCCAATTCATTAAAAAATGCTGTGTTGATTTTTATTGGAATTGCATTAAATTTGTAGATTAGTTTGGGTAGGATAGACATCTTAATGATGTTTAATCTTCCTATTCATGAATAGGGCCTAGAATGTTTTTTAATGTGTGCATGTGTGTATGTATTGTAGAAATATAAAAATTTTCCTTTTTTAAGTTCCAGTATGTGATGAATTACATTAATACATTTTCTCATATTAAATCATTTTTACAATCCTGCAAAAAAAAACAAAAAAAAAACTGATTTAGCCAGTTTGTTTTTTTCAAACATCATCTTGGATATAACTTTGTTTATTTTTATTTAGGTTTCTTGAATTTTAGAGTATTAACTTATAATTATGAACATTTTATTTAAAATTTTTAATCTATATATTTGAAAGATAGACCTATAATTTTCTTTTTTGAAATATTGTGAGATTTTCATAGCAGGAATTTGCTATTTTTATATAACTTATTGGGAGAGTTTTTCACTTTTTCTATGCCTTGAAATAATTTATGTAACAAGAATACTATGTTCTTTGAAGTATTAAAGGGCTTACTTATAAAATTGATTCAAGTGTCTCTTTGTGGAAACAATTTTTTACATCTTTTTACCATTTCTGCATGGTTAGTGACATATCTTCTTTAGGTAATTTTGGTAATTCAGTGAATAAAATTTTCAAATATACTCTCTTCATCTGGTCAGGAGAAGGGAGGAGAGAGAGAGATTTCAGGGGGCTCTGTAGTAGGCTTTTCTGTGTTAGACCTGGATGAGTAGTATATTACTTTCTGTTGGGTTAAATATTTTCTTAGATTTTCTTTTGGATTTACTTTGGAATGCATTATTTTTATTGCTGATATTATAGAATATTTATAAATATTGGGATCATACTATACATTCTGTTCAACAACTTGATTTTGTTTTTTCCACTTAATATATCAGGCACATTTTTCTTTTTTAGTTCATATAGAGGAGGGTTTCTCAACTTCAGCACTATTGACATTTGGGGCTGGATAATTCTTTGTTGTAAGGGGCTGTCTGTCCTGTGCATTGCAGTATGTTTAGTAGCATCACCATTGGCTTCTTTACCTACTAGATATCAGTAATACCCTCTTCCCCAGTGTGACAGCCAAAAATGTCTCTGGACATTGACAAATGTACCCTGGGAGACAAAATCACCCTTGATTGAGAACCACTGATGTAAAACTACTCCATTCTTTTTTTAACTTTCTAATGGATCTTTAGTTTATTTCCAGTTTTTCCCTATTACAAACATGCTGAAATGAATATTCTTTCATTCTTTTGCAATTATTTCCATAGAGTAAACCCTAATACTGGAATTCCTCAGTAAAATGTATGCAAAATTTTTGCTTTAATATTGCCAAATAACATCAAAAGAGGTTGTCCCAAGAAATAGTCTCATCATTGAAATATTACCTTGGTTGTTTCCTCATATTCTCCACAAATGGATTACTATCAGTCATTTCAATTTTAGTTAATTGTTTTGCTGTCATTTGCATCTCTTTGATTAAGCATGTTGCTTAATATATGTTGATCAACCATTTGCATCTTTTCCTCTGATTATATCTGTTGTATCCTTTGCCTCTTATAATAGTGGCTTGCTAATCTTTTTATTTTTGATTTGTAGGAATTTTTTATGTGATTACTAACACACTGCTTTCTATGTTGAAAAATGTTTGTCAGCTTATTCTTTTATCCTTATTTATCATTTTTTGATTTTTATGTTGTCAGATTGATAAATCATTCCCTCATTATTTCCCTGCTATACTCAGTAAGACTAATCATTCCCTGGGATGATTAAAATATTTATTCATTTTCTTCCTGTACTTTTCTGTTTTTATTATTTACATTTAAATCTTTGTTCCTTGTAGAACTTATACAGGTATAAGGAGTCATTTAAAAATAGGCTTAATTTCTTTTAAATGGTCACCTCATTATCCTATACCACTTTTTAAAAATAGTTTGTCTTTTTCTGTTTATTCAAAATGTCACCTTTGTCACATATTAAATTTCTGACTTCTTATTCTCTTTCATTTGTTTATTTATTCATTTCTGACAAATACCATATTGTTTTAACCAATAAATCTTTATAGTAAATTTCTATTGTTCTTTTGAAAATTTTCTATAATAAATCTTATTTGGGAGGAAAGTTCTCTTCTGTTCTTTTTCAAAATTGACAAGGCTATTTTTGCACATTTACTCTTTCCTATGAATTTTAGAATCCATTTCATGTGTAAAATGAAAAATCTTTTTGAGGTTTTATTGGGATTGCACTGTTTTAACATATTTTTTGGAGAAGAATTAAAAGGTTTGCAATATCAAATCTTCTTTTTCATTAATGTGGTTTATCTCACCATTTATTCTTTTAAGTCTGCTAATAAAATTTTTCTTCAGTAGTTTTGTTTAGTTGGTTGTATCTCTTTCAGGCTACTGTTTTCTTCAGATGACTTGTTATCCTTAGCTATACATTTATTTTTATGAAGTAATGATAGACTGATTAGAATCACAGCCTAATTGCTGTGTATATGTTCATTCAAAATACATATGCCTTGAATGGGCTTGTGCACTCTAGAAATCATGTTAGTGGGTAGGTCCTGTTTTGTAGCAGTTTTCCTTTTGGCATGTGTGGAAACCCATGTGGATGACTTTATAGGAGGGGGTGAGAGAGATGTGGAATTGGATGTGATTCACTCCTATGAAGAACCTTATCAGGCTCACCCATAATAGGGACCTTTCCCTCTGTTTAGCTTTAGGAAGTAATTCTCAGATATCTGACTGAGGGTAGGTGCTCCAGCCATCTGCTCTGTATGTACTGGAGAGAGGAGGGACTGCCTGGCCCAGTGTCAAAGGGTTCAGTTAATTACCCTAAATGCAGCCCCATGGTCCTTCTGGCTTCCATTCCTGCCAATTCTGAGCCTAGACTTTTCTGGTAAGGAATGATTCTTATGTCTGCTAAAGCTGTATCCTGTGCTTATTTTGAGTTCTGGTTTACTCTGCCCTGGTTCATCTGTCATTATCATCCATTCTGCTTTCCATCTTCCAGAAAGCTATCAAAATTTCTGGTCAAAACATTTCTTACTTTCACTACTGCTATAATTTATCTTTATTACTATGAATTTACTGTCATTTTAATGGAATTTTGTATGTATGTGTGTTTGTATAATTGGGGAGGGAGCATCTAAATAAACATCTGGAATTTTTAAAGATTAAATTTTCTAACATGCTACCTTTCTTATGCAAGAAAGTACCTGAGTTTTGTATATTACATTTGTAACTGGCCATCTTTCTGCACTTTTCTTTTATTTCTCATGACTTTATGAGTACATTTCTTTGTGGTTTAGGAGTTGCCTTCCATTAATGTAGTCATTTTGAACTGCAGACCCAACACTTTCTTCTTCTCAGGAGCACTTTATTCCATAATTGTGTCTGTGCTATCTGTTCTGTAGCCTTTTCTGAGAAATAAAATGTACATATAAATAAATACCTATCTTTTGTATCTTCAATTCTCTCACC
>JAQZBX010013233.1:0-40116 GCA_029593785.1 Cabassous unicinctus | reverse complement strand
AAAAAAAAAAAAAAAAAAAAAAAGGGAGTCTGAGCTGGGTTTTAAGTGATGCACATGAGTGCCACAGGTGGAAATGGAGGAGAGGGTGCATTCTAACCTAACGAAAGAATCTGACACATGCCAAAAGTGGAAGAACAGGCAGAATGGGTCATGGCCTAAGCTACATGGAAAATGCACATCTCATGCTGTTGTTGTCCCATTTTAACTTGGAAAGAAGAGGGGGAAATGTTTCTTGGGATAGTTAGCTCAGTGGTTCTAGGCACACTGCAAAACTATAGATATGACCAACTTAAATACAGTAAAATGGGCTGTCTCTCTTAAATTAACTAGATTAGAAGAATATGCCCTCCATGTTTAAATTGGCTTATCTTGCTTGGCAAGACTCTGCCATTTATCCCATTATACAAGATTCCTGTCATGCCCCCAGGTCTCTCCAAGTGCTATTACATTCCAACAATACTTTTTCTTTATAATTCCTTGAGAGTTTTAGAACTCATAAGGCTTAGGGAATTTATTTTCAGGCGTCATCATTTCTTCCCTCAGTTCACAACGGATACCATTATAAATGGACAAATTCCTTAAAATTTTTTTTCCTTAGGCATCCTTATATAGCACTTGCTCCTTTTAACATTACGAATCATTTTACTCCAAAAAAAATGAGCCAAGTTTGCTCCACACAGCCCTAAATACTGGTTTTGATCAAAGTCTAAACATTTTCTCTGCATCTGAGCAAGTTCTAACAGCTAGTGAATAACAAATGAACAAACCTATTCCTGCAAAACAAACTGAATAGTTATGAAGGAAAGTATATTTTTATACTATAGATTACAAGCCTTGAAAAATAAGTCTCCAAAGGAGACAGCCCAGGGTTCTTTTAATATCTCTTCATCTAATGGTTATTTTACCCTTCACTGGCCAACATTCTCAGGTTAACGCTGACTTGCACAGCCATTCTACTTCCTCCCTGGTGCTGTGAGAAATGCTCGGGTTTGTTTTACTCTCAAATATTTATCATGTGTTTTCCAACAGTTTCAAGGAGTTACTTGAAGCCATGTGAATTACAACTTGAAAACACTTCCTAATAAATACAGAAGCTATTATTACAACAGCTTCACAGGAAAAGGTCAGAGCTAGGCATGGGAAAGAGCTCTCCGCCTGGTGGCTGCAGTCTCGCTCGTTCTCTCACTCCCTCTCCAGTTTTATACTATTTACCGTTTGGTCAAGCTTTGATAATTTGTAACCCTGAACACAAATCAGATCCAACTTATATAAGCACACATTAGACCCGGGCTCCAAAAAGTACTGGACATCTGTAGCACTTGACACTCAAGCATTTGGCGAGATGTCAACATTTCATAGAGCACTTTAAATGTTTTGGTTTGGGAGCTAATACAGCATTTCCCACTGGTCAACACACGCAGTCCAGGCAGAAAGTAAAGTGTATTTCCTTCCACATCAGATGTTCAACTCAGTTGCTGATCCAGTCTTACCTACAGACACCGTAAGAGACTGGAAAAAATTGGTAAGTAAGAAAACTCTGTCCAGTGCAGAGAATATTTAAAGAATGTTTGTGATTCCAACGTAATACGGCTTTTTGTGCTCTCAACCTCCTAAATTCTTTTTTTTAATGGATGGGGTGACAAGTGACAGATTTACAAGTGATATTTGACTTTTCCAAGTTCAAAGAATAAACAAGGTTCAGTTAACTTTTCACTATAAAAGTTCTCTTAATTTCATGAAGTGTGATTTTTCTCCCTTGCAGCTTGTGCATCAAAATCAACTTTAGGAAACAAGAATTTTTTTAAAAATTGGTAAATTTATTGCTTATAAAATGTGAAACAGGAATGTGTGTTTGTGGACAGTGAGTTAAAATCAGTATTTGATTCGGTAAAGTGCACCAATACAGCTGAGTTATGATGTAATCCTTAAAGAAAAGGCAGTCCAATAAATATACTAAAACTCTAAAGAAGGAAAGAAAACAGAAGGTTTAGGTTTAAAAGCACAAAAGGCCACAACCCCACAAAAAAAGTGAAACCAAAGGTAAATTACATTATACAAAAAAATCCTTAAAGTCTTCTCTGAAACCCCAAATGCCTTGGCTAGTGGTATAGATTTGATGGTGAGTCAAAATTCATTTTCAAAGTTAAGAAACAAGTCTCATAGCTGCGGTTTTAATTTTATTAACGTCTTGGGTTTTGATTTTCATTTCCTTGATTCTTAACTTCCAATTTCTTCCTCAGAGATTTAAAAAACATTTAAATACCAAGCTTTCAGAATGTTTTAGTTTTAATTTGCGGATGGCAGGACAAAGAATATAACTTTTGAAACTTATTCTATTGTTTTGTTTTTCTAGAAATTGCATAGCAAATTCTGTAAAATCTATAATTTAAAAACTTAATTCATGCTTAGAACCTACTTGTTATATTTCCCTGCAGGGGAAAAAAAATTTTTTTACACAGCTCCCTTTATTGAAGAAATTTTAAGACCAGTGCAACTGAAGAAAGCCAGAGATTGAGAGAATGATTTATCAACTACAAGGACCCCCTCAAAAATTTTAAGACATGAAATTAAGTAATTTTTGAAAGCCTGACTCTTCTCAACAAATAGCTCCCTAAATAGAGAAACACAACTCTTATATGTTCTAATTCATTTTTATACCTACCAACTTTCCGGCCACTTTTCCCAATTTAAAGAGGCACTTGCAGGGAAAAATATAATTAAAATGAATAATCTAGCTTCAGCGATTCCCCTTTCCGTTCTAGCTGATACTCCACATCAGTCACACCAATTATAGGAGAAGATGCTTCATTGCCTTCAGTGTTTCTTCAACACAAAACATAAGCCAGGCTTCTAGGGATCAACACAGGGAATCAAGATAGCCTGAGAAAGAAAATTCAGAGTAAAAGCTTGTTTTGAAAACAAGATCTAGGTTTACATGCTTTTTGCCATATACCTGTTGGTACTAATATATGCATATATAGCTTAAAAGACATATATATCTATTACTATTCATGTGTATAACTTTTAAATATAAAAACAGCATTAACCACTTGAAATTGCTATTTTTGTAGTTTGTAAAAGATAGTTAAAGATCAGCAATTTCATATGACTCAAGCTAAGAAAAAGAGATGTAGTCTCAAAAGGCAGTCCCAGAGGAGCAGATATAGCTCAAGTGGTTGAGCACCTGCTTCCCATGTACCAGGTGCCAGGTTCGATCCCCAATACATCCTGAAAACAAAACAAACAAATGAAAAAACCGACTCTCATTGGGGAGCAGATGTAGCTCAGTGGTTGAGCACCTGCTTCCCATATACGAGATCCTGGGTTCATTACCCGGTACTTCCCAAAAAAAATAAAAAAATAAAAGTAAAATAAAATAAATAAAAAGGCAGTCCCAGAAATCAAGGTATAAGGAGAACTTAGGATATTTTATATAATTTTTATATTACAACAAGATCTAGGGCTTCTAATTAACAATTTCCAGCACAGTACCCTATAGGTATAGTCCTTCTCCACTTTTAAAACCCTTGCACAAATACTGTCATCTCATTGGGTGTTTCCAACTACCAGGTTACATTGGGAAGGGCTTTCTGCTATTGTCTCTGTTTTACCCATTAGGAAACTGGGGTCCAGAGAAGCTCAGTAGCTTGTGCAGGATGGTACAGGTCAAAACCAGCAAAGATGGAACTTGAAGGGAAAAGTTGTCTAAATTCAAACCTATGACTTTTCACCTACCCCTCCTTGTCTCTGACTAAGGGGGTTAAAGTATCTATTAAAAATTGGAATTTAAACATAAATAGTTTAAAAGCATGAGAGTGCAGGACTGGTCTTTCCCTTAATTAGCTGTTTTCACAACAATGGCAACAATCCCATTGTATAAAATAGTCAATATTATTGGGACTCAGATTTTTAGAGGCAAACTCGCATGGTGGAAAATATCTGGGGCTTTGCAGATAAACAGCTAAATCTGAATCTGCTCTGACCTTGAGCTACATTTTTGTTGTTGTTTTAGCTCTTTTGCTCTGTTCCATCAACTCTTGGGAAAAAAAAAACATGATAAAGTCATCACCCCAAAGAACTATTGAGATACTGACACATGTACACAGTCACTGGCATACAGAAGCTCTGCTTTAAAACTGAAATTCCCTTCTTATCCCTGCTAATAACATATTATGTTAGAGGTAGTACTGGCAAGAGTACAATCCCACAGGGAATTGCTTGGGTTACAATCTGAGACTTAGGGGGCCAAAAAAGAAATCACAAAAATAATACTCTTCAGGGCCCCATTCCCTCACAGAATTTATGAACTCTTAGCAAGAACTAGCAGAAACATCTTTCTCAAAGTTCAAGAAAACAGTTAAAGGACTGCAGTAACATGAACAAGGAAAAGGCTACTTGAAAGCTGTAGGATCTCCTGGAGATCCTACAGCTTTCCTCCCTCCACTCTAATCGGCTCAGTGCAAAACCAGCCTGTGCTCCTAGCGAGAACCCAGTTAACCCTCATACTGGGAGTATATATGTCTGGTGGTAGTCTGAGGGACATGCTGTCCCAGAATTTCCCTGCATGTAGAAGAAGGCTCACCAAGCTCTTCTGCAGAATGCTGTGTCAAGTCGTGCTGCCTGGAGCAAGGGACTGCTGGCTGTAGAGGTACAGTAGAGTACCCATGACCAGAAGGAAACTTTCCTAGGGAAGAGAGGACATTTGGAACATGTAAATGAGAGAATTCCTAGGGCCAATGGAGCACACCCAAGGTAAGAAGCAGGCAGAGAAAGGATCAGAGAGGACCCTATACTTTGGCCTAGAGCTATTCTCTGAACTCAATGTATGGATAAGCCCTGAAGGACAGTACTCATACAGGTTAATCTGCAGGGACTGGAAAAAGTATTTTCTTCCCCTTTCATCCCCTCTTTTCTCCTCACAGTCAAGAAAAGCTTTGCTATAACATTAGCTGGGTACAAGCTTAAAGAACAGAGAGGCCTCAGAGTCTAAATTCCAGTGATAACACATTACAATATCAAAACATCCAGGTTTCAACAAAGGACCCAAAACATACAAAGAAACAGGAAACAATGGCCCAGGCAAAGGCAAGGATTAAAACACTGAAAACTACCAGTGAGGACCAGACCTAGGACATATCAGATGAAGACTTAAAAAAATTAAAAAGTACTAATTATGTTCAAAAAGCTAAAGGAAAACATGGACAAATAACTTATGGAAATGAGGAAAATGATAGATGAACACAAAGAGAATAATAATAGAGAGATGGAGACCACCAGTAACAGAATTAAAACTTCCCTGAGGGGTTTAACAGCAGATTGGAGATGGCAGAAGAAAGAATCAGAGAACATGAAGATAAGACAATTGAAATCATCCAGTCTGAGGAGTAGAGAGAAAAAAAAATAAAGAAAAGTGAACAGAACCTGAGAAACCTGTGGGACACCATCAAGCATACTAATATATGTATTGTAGGAGTCCCTGAAGGAGAAGAAGAGAAAAGGGGGCAGAGAGAATATTCAAGGAAATAACGGCAGAAAACTTCTCAAATTTAACAACAGACATGAATATGCACATCCACGATGTTCAACGAACTCCAAACAGGATAAACCCAAATAGACCCATGCCATGACACATTATAATCCAACTGTCAAACGCCAAAGAGAAAGAATCCTGAAAGCTTCAAGAGAGAAGTAACATGTCATGCACAAGAGAGTCTCAATAAGATTAAACGTTGATTTCTCATCAGAAACCATGGAGGCAAGAAGGCAGTGGGATGACATATTTAAAGTACTGAAAGTGAAAAACTGTCAGCCAAGAATTCTATATCTGACAAAACTATGTTTCAAAATGAGGGAGAGATTAAGACATTCAGACTTGTCACTACTAGACCAGCCCTACAAGAAACACTAAAGGAAAGGGTGTTCTGCAAGTTGAAGGGAAAGGACACTAGGCAACTGACTAAAGCCACATGAAGAAATAAAGATCCCTGGTGATGGTAGTAACATGGTATGTATAAATGTTAGTACTATTCTACTTTTGGTTTGCAACTCCACTTTTTACCTTGTAGGGAATCTAAAAGGCAAATGCATAAAATGTATTGATAAATCAGTGGTTTTGGATTAATAATATATAAACATGTAATTTGTAACAACAACTACATAAGTGGGGGGCAAAGGGATATAGGAATATTTGTTCAAGCAGAATTTCATAGTATAGACATTTTCATTATATAGTATCAAAAAATCATATTTATTAGCATTGCCACTGACCTTAGCCTACGTATTGGGAAGCTGTCACACTTACAGTGGCAGACGTAAGTTTTCCAAAACTATAATTTTCTTTTTAATGCTTGAATTTTATTATTATTATCAACAAATACTGATGTTTTCCTTGAAACGAAAGCTCAGTTCATTCATTATTGAGAAATTCTCAAACACCCATGTCTAAATGACCACAGTTTGCATGTCATTCTTTTAGTAAAAACAGAGTTCAATGAAAAAAGCATGTAGTTCAGCTTTTTCTCTAGACAACCATCATATGCAGATGAAGTGTTTCATGCATAATTCCTATTTCATCACACAAAATATTAAAAAAAAAAACAAAAAACACATACCTAAGGGTTGAAATTCAATAAAATTATTAATTTTTACTGCTTTATCAAGAAATACTCTTAAGTGAAACTTAAGAGTGCCTGGCAATCTATGAATGCATGGCAGTAAAGTATACATCAACTATAGCACAGTTCCATGCACCGCCTTGATTTGTGCTAAGGCACCAGCAGTTTGTTTTACCGACCATGGCTTTTGTTCCAGCAGTGTAAATGACAACACAGTGAAAAAATGCAAATAACATCTTAGTATTACCATGAAAATGGGTTTGACCTGATGGACACCCTGAAAAAGTCTCAAGAATCCCCAAGGTTCAGCTGACCACATTTTCAGAATCATTGTTTTAAACTTTGTGATAGGAAAACTTTAAGATTAAAAAAAAAATCTGATGATTAAAAATGAAGATGTCATTAAAATTTTAAACTTTCAATTTTCAAAAGACACCTTCAAATGTGAAAAAAGTTACAATCTGGGAGACACTATTCACAACCCATACTTCCAGCAAAATCGGTATCAACAATACTTGAAAAATTCCTACAAATCAGTAAGAGCACAAACAACACAACTGAAAATGGGCAAAAAACATGACTAGACATTTCACAGAAATAGACAATAAACATATGTAAAGACGCCCACTGTATTAGTCAGCCAAAGGGGTGCTGATGCCAAGTACAAGAAACCTGTTGGCTTTTATAAAGGGTATTTATTTGGGGTAAAAGCTTACAGTTACAAGGCCCTAAAGAGTCCAACTCAAGGTACCATAAGAGGTACTTCCTAACCAAAGTCTATTGCCACGTGTTGAAGCAAAATGGTTGCCAATCTCTGCAAGGGTTCAACCTTCCTCTTCCTCTTCAGGTTCTATGAGCCCAGCTTCTTCTGATCTCAGCTGCAGGCTGGAGAGCTCATTTCTTTCTGGGCCTTCTCTACTGCTCAGGGCTCTGGTCTCTTCAACTGCAAAGTATCAGGTGAATGGCTTGGCTTTCCCCAGGGCTTTAGCTGTTTGAGCCTTCTCCTTTCAGTCACATTGGCAGGACCAAAATGACCAAGTTCTCGCCTCTGGCATCTATGGAGCTCTTTTTCTTTTCTCGTTTTTCTTCTTCTGTGTGTCTTCTTGACTGAGTGTCCATTTATATAACCCACTAAGGGGGCGGGTACTCAACCCTGAGCCATGCCCTACCTTCATTGTCAAATCAAAGGCCCTAAATTGACTTCATTAAGTTAACTTAAAACCTTTGAATTTAATACAATCAAAAGGTGTCATACCCAGAGGAAGAGACCAGTTTACAAACATAATCAATACTTTTTTTTGGAATTCATAAATAACATCAAATTGCTATACTCATTATTGATGATTATGGAAATGCAAGTCAAGACCACAATTAATAACATTTCACAATAAAACCTTTAAAAATATGAAAAAGATACAGTGTTTTAGAGGATCTGTATCCATAGGATCATTACATAATATTAGTAGGAGTATAAACTGGTGCAACCTCTTTGGAAAATATTTGACATTACTCGTTAGTTTAACATTCATATACACTATGACTCAGAAATTTCACTAGTGTTTTTATACCCAAGAGAAACTCTTTCACATGTTTATCAAGATATGATGAGGATATGCAGTTTATTCTTCTTATTCATAGTAGTTATGTTCTATAAAGTCACCGTGAATACTGAATTAGCAAATAATGAACCATTGCCCCTAGGAGAAATATAGGGTTAGATTCCTGAAAGCCTCTGGTCACAATATTTTCATCAAGTAATAAACAGATAACCTTGTTTTGTGTGTAGTTCTGTTTAAAGACACCTTATTACTACATATTGTTGATTCATTAACATTGAACTCATGGCCAACAGCACTATAGCTCATGTCTAAACGAAGCTTATCTAACACACATATTTTCTCCAAAAGGCACATCACAGCCTTCTTGCACTTATGAACACTAGACAGCACTTCAGCACTATACTTGGAGTCCTTTTAACAACAATACAAAAAGCACAAAACTGCAAAATACATGGCACTATATACCCTGCAGAAAAGGACACTTGTTCATAGTATGAGAGCTGAAAAAACAGGCAGTGTCACCATGTTCGACCTAAGCCAGAAACACGTATATCAAGTGACTGAGTTTCTGCCACAGCACATGACTGCAAATGGGTATGAAAGTACTGAGAGTTCTTGTTCTGGGGTTACAAATAAATTTTAGTAGTAGACAAATTTGGAATCCACAAATAATGAGGATCAACTGTATAACTCAACATGGTTCACAAGGGCAAAAACCTGGAAAAATCCCAAACATAGGAAAGTGAGTATGTCACATAATGGGATGTTATACAGAAATCAAAACAAATGAATTACAGCAACACTCAATAACATGGATGGATCTTAGCAATACATGTGTGCATGATATATATATAAAGAAGCAGTAAAGTGTGTACATACGTGTATATATATTAGTATATGATTAGTATAAGATTACATACAGTTAAAATCAAAATTTCATACATACATATATACACGCACATATACTTTTAGGAATACATATCAATGTAAAAAAACTACATAAACAGGAATGCAAGGGAATGAAATAAATGAGATTCAGGTTACATCAAGTGAAGGTAGCCAGGGAGATGGCATGGGAGTGGGAAGACAGATCATTTAGATGTAGCTTATTGTGAAGGTTGCAGAATTTTAGTTTATTAAGTTGAGGGAGATTAACATTATTAAAAATAACTATATTTTTAAAAAGTCAACCTTGTATGAACCCATAAGTGTGTCTCATGAATCAACGGTTATGATTTTATGCAAAGATTAAAATATGTAACTATACATTTTAACCTACTGCACAAATAGAAAGTGACAAGTCAAAATAGAAGAATAAATTTTAAGACTCTAGAGGTCCTAAAGACACTCATCATTTGATAGTTAACAAGATCAAGTCCTTAACTTGACCTAGTTGTACAGATAAATTAATTCCCAAATTCAATAAATATTTATTGAGCTGCTACTATATGCCAAGTACTATTCTCGGTCCTGCAAATTTAGCAGTGAAGTCAAATAAACCCTGTTCTCATTTAAGAGGGGGGCTACGTAGGAATGGGAGGGAGAGAATAAATATGTTGAAAACATAGTTTTAAATAAGAAAAAGATGTGAAGAAAATGAAACATGGTTAGAGGCAAGAAGGTGCTGGTTAGGGGTGTGGCTGGATGAGATGGTGGGAACAGGGCAGGTCTCCCTGAGAGGGTGACATTTTAACAGAGACCAACACGAGACAGCCACACAAAGATGCCAGGGACAGGTGATCACAGGAAGAGGCCAGAGCTCCAAATATCTCTGGCGAGTTTTGTTTTAGATCTTGATAGACTCTAACTTCAGCATCACCTGTGGTGATAGTATGAAAGCAAATTCACCTGGGTATTCCTGCTACGCCTATGCAGTACACGACAAAACTCAGTTGGTAATCCTTGCAGGATCTGCCAATGGCCCTTATCAGTTTACAAAGGATCAGAAACCTTTCATGATTTATTGGAACAGAAAAAGAAAGAAAAAGCACACAGCTGCTCAGAGCTCTGCAGAGCGCTAGATGACAGTGAAAAACTCAAGGGCATGGGTAGGCAGTTAAGGTTTTGCTTTTTATTTTCAATTTTTGTTGCCCTGGACCAAAATACCTAAGTAGCTCAGCAATCTTCATCTACCATGAATACCTGGTTTACTTGCCAAAGGCACCAAACATCTGTTCCCCTGCCTTCTTCCCATCTCCACACTCCCCAGCCCCACCCCAAACACACCTGTACATTTTACACAAGTGAATCATGGCAGGGACATTCAAGAGATAGAAGAAAGTTTGCTGCTGGCACTTCTGCTGCTACATGTCAGATAGATTCATATTTTAGGTAAAAGAGCTGCACAGCCGAGGAGAGGTCTCTGCTGTCCACTGGGACTGCAACGGCGGCCCCTGGCTATGAAGTTGGGGGCATACACCAAGGCATGCTAACATTACTTCTGCCAGTCTTCTTCCAGCGACCTACTGAATGGGAGGCATGAAAGCAAGGTTGAGGCAGAGAGGTTCATGCCATAGTCACTGCAGCTTTGGAAGAGCTGGGTCCCAATCACTGGTGCTCTGGTTTTCTCGGGAAACCTGCTGAAGTCACTAATCCCCCTTCATCAGCTTTCTTCCTGTATAAAATAAGGTATTTTTCGGGTCATTCTTCAAAAACTTATACACCACCTACTATGAACCATTTGCAGAGTTAAGTAGAAATAGAAAGCTCTCTCCATTCAGTGAAGAAGACAAGCTAATAAAATCAGGTATTTTCAACAGAAAACAATATTCCTTGATGGTTAAAGCTTTAGAATCACACTGGGGTGAATTCACACCACAGTCCTATAAGGTACGGGTTGCAGCACCTTGGACAATTTATTAAAGCTTTCTATCACTCAGTTTCCTCAGCTATAAAATGGAACTACTTCTATCTTGCCAGGACCGCTGGCGGATTGAAACGTATACAGCTATAATTCATTCAGTTTTCATGCTGCATAAAATTTCACTGGATAAAGGTGTTTTTTTGCACCCATTCTCTTGTCAACAATGATTTGGGCTAGTTCCACATTTTTACTATGAGCATTCTTCCTCATATGCATCTGCAGAGTTTTCTAGGACATATACCTATGAAAAAGCACAACTGTAGAGTGAGTGACTGTTCACCTTCACCAAGTAATTCTGATTTCTTTTCCAAAGTGATGAACTTTAGAAGCATAATGCTGAGGGGGATGGGGGGAAAGTCCTGGAAATCTTCACACAGCAAGAATGATTTTCACAAAGACTTGTATGTACATATGGACTAAAATAATTTGTTTTAAAAGTCAGGAAATGAAAATCACATAATTCAGATAAGGTTACCTCCAGAAAGAGGAAGGAGAATGGGCCAGGGAGGAATGCAGAGGGAGATGCAGGAGTGAGGGTGGGGCTCCAGCTCTCAGGCTGGTACTGTGCTCTTTTTGCCTCACTTGTGTTACATAAATTCTTTTCAAAGCATAAAATATTACAGTAAAAAGAAAAAAAATTGTAAAAGCAATGAGCATTGTCTGTATCTGGTGAAAGGTAAAGTTCCCAATGACTGGTAATTTTGGGTACAAATGTGATGAGAGTGACAAGAGATGAGGAGACACAATGGTAGCTCAAGGTGGGGCATGACTAATTTGGCCTGGGAGAGAGTGCTTCCCTGTGGAGACGGCACAGCCTGGCCCCTGAACATCTGGGGCTGCCAGTGGCCCAGAGTGCAGAAAGCAGAGGTACATAGCAGGAAGGGGAAGGAGATGAGGCTGCCCAGGAACCAGAACCACCAGGCTCTAAGTTCTAAGAGCACAGGGAGGATGTTGGTGTTCGCCACTGTTTTGTCCCCAACACCAAGCATGCTGTCTGGTAACAGGTGCCAAAAGAACACCTGATAGATGAAAGCAACATTTTGTTTCCTTGATGATGGTTGTAAGCAATGTTTTATGCAAAGATTACTGTGGCTTAGAAGAGTAGGTAGGAGGAGGAGATGGCCAAGAATAAAAAAAGAAACACCAAATTTAAGGACAAGCAGGAGTCCCCAAAGGTGACTAAGAAGGAAAGGTAAAGAAGGTAGTAAAGAAGTCCAGGAGAATGTTATTAGGTACCATTTATCAAGCAGTGAGTTGAGGACCCTTCCCTCCAAATTAACACATACATGTAATATTTAATATAAGTAAACTGTGTGTATGCATTTTTATATAATCTGTGTATATACTGTATCTGCAAAAAATGTACATGTATATATACACACATATATACAGAAGTATATTTATATACACACATCTACTTTGTTTTCTTTTACTCAACTATTTTGAAAATAATTGCATAACTCTTTGCCTCCTAAATACTTCAATATTCCTCTCCAAAGAATAAGAATATTCTCCTGCTTAACCACATCATACCTAAGAAACTTTACATTAGCTCAGTAATATCATCTAATCTAGGGTCTGTGTTCAATTTACACAATCATCCCAAAAGAACTTCTATAGCTCTACCCTACCACCCCTCTCCCTAACCACCAATGACAGTTCACTCATTATATTATTTCTCTTTGGCCTCTTTAAATCTAGGACCGCCACTCCATCATTTTTGTTTGCTTCTTTTAGTTTTTCAAGCATTGACTTATTTAAGAGTCTAGGCTGGTTGTTATATAGAGTACTCCACATTCTGAGTCTGTCCAATTGCTTGCCCATGGTTAACTTTTTTTATAAGATATTGCAAAAGTGTGTTGTACACTTCTGATTACATCACATCAGGAGGCACAAAATGTCAGATATCTGATAACTGATCATTCAGTGGCCAACAGATATCTCTGATGTAAAAGTACAATTCTTTCTTTCTCCTTCAAAGTAATCTGAGAGCAATGCTTTCTGACTGTGGAACATCCTGTTCTCCTACAACCGTTTACCGGCCATTAAAGACTGTTCTGAATCAATTATTACACTGAGATTGCAAAGTGGTAACTTACTATTTCTACCATTCCTTCCACAATTATGAGCTGGAATTTTTCATCCTTGCTTTTTTCATCTTAATTTTTAATATTACTACAAACTCCTAAAGTGGGTTTTTCAAAGTATTTTCAAAGTATTTTCATCTCTTACTGTTTTGTGTTTTTTTTTTTGATGCTCACATTACCTCAAATTTAGGAATGCCTTCAAGCCAGCTCCCATGTCTTTTTTTTTTTTCCTTTCTTTTTTGCATTTCCACTCTAGTCTGAGCACTTCCTTGCTTTCTGACCACAAGATGTCTCAACTCACCTTATACTTTCACACTCTGCCTGATTTGAAATCAGTCGTCTCTCCAAAGAGGACTGATTCCTTTTAGTGGACAGTGATACTTAGAAGATAAGCTCACTCTCAGGTATCACTACTTCTCCATCTATAGAGGATGTTTACTTTTGTTGTTTAAGGATGAAAAGCTTGAGCAAGTTTATAGCTAACTGATTGTCACTGCTTTTAGGCATACCAGTTTATTACTTTATTTTTTTAAGGACTTGAGCAGGTTGACAGCTTGAAAGGAAGCAGACTCTAGACAAGAGGGAGATACTGAAGACACAAAACAGAAAGGCAATAATTTATGGAGAAAGATCAGAAGGAAGTGGGTGAAGGCTGCATTAAATGCACAGGGTAAGACTGGTTCAAGAAAGTCATGTGAATGAAACTGCAGTGCGTGGTACAAATGGAAGGAGTGCTTATTATTATTAGAATATAATACATACATGCACTGTATCTGAGACAATATAAGATGGTATCTGAAGTTCACCTGGAGTTTGGCAAGGTGTAAGACTATTTTCTTATAGTGTCCTTAACTGATTTCTACTGAAATCCATTGAAAAGCTGAAATAATCATGAATGGAATAGTCTAAAAAGGATACCTACATTCAGCAATGGACCCCAACCTGTTGGCCTAAGACTTGTAAAAAGTAAAGGTCTTTGATTTCATATGCACCCTGAGAACCATCTTTAAGCTGCATAAAAATGCATCTTTCAGGTAATTTACTGATCCATCTATGAGGTAGGAAGTACACAAAAATTTAGGTTAAGTATATGAGAATCACAACTACACCATATTTCTACTCTCACTGAGAATCCTAGATATTTATATTCTTTTCATTTGGCCATATAAGTCTGAATCTTGCATACACAGGTGTTTAATATTTAGCTAAGCAAAGCCCTCACTTTCTCAGAAATGGAAATCTCTTCCCATCCCCACAGCAAAGCAATACCTATTAATTCTCTAAACCTCATAATCTGAAGATCTGAGAACTGCTTGCCTAATTGTGAAATGCAAACACCATCCCAGTGAGGCAAAGAGAGGTCAGAGATTCATTTCCTTGCCTGGCCCCAGGGAACAGGGCTACGTATTCCAAAACAATACTGCAGAAGGACAGGCTGGAAAGGAGTCAGGAATCCAGGCTGAAACCTAATTCCAGACAGAGAAAGCTACTGGCTCCCAAAACTCTGAAGACCGTAGTTACTCAGAATTTTGTGCCATTCTCATCAAAGATGAGTGTTTTCATGGACTACTGAATTACAGCATGACACTTTGGGCTTCACGCACATTCCCTCTGGCTGTGCGCCGCTGCCTGTGACCAGAACTGAGGGCCCAGCAGCAGCAAAGCCGTCCCCCCCCTCCACCGGGGGCACTCCCCAAAGCATCTACTGTGCATCTGAGGAAGAAAACCAATCTAAAAATAAACATGAAGGAGAGAAGAAGGAGAAACTTTGTGGAAGCCTGGCCCAAGGGAAGTACTGTTAGGTTGGGAGTCCCAGGGGCATCCTTATTTTGTCAGCTAAGGCACTCCCTTCATCCCCAGCTGTTACCACTGAGTCACGTACTGTCCAGGCACCAGGTAGTACATACAGACAGTAATAGGCACATCGCCAAAGGACCTCAGAGACATCATCACTCTGGCCATTTATGGGGGCCACTGAGAAGAAGAAAACAATTAACACGAGAAAGGTCTGGCCCCCTGAAGCCACCTCTCTTCTCAAAAGGACCTCTGGGTGGGACTGAAGGAACAACAAAAAAACAAGAAAATTAAAGCAATGCTCATGAGAGAGTCAGAATCCACAAAGTACCCAGAGCTTCCTATTCTGGAATGGTCCAAGAGATGGAAAAAAGCTTTGAAAATCTGCCATGAATCCTCATCATTTTTCCCCACACACACAAAAAAAAAAAGTTTTTAAGAAGTATTTCAAGTTTTAAAAGAAGGCATTAACATACAGTAATTTTTTGTCTAGTTTAAATCCAGCGTTGTTTGGGCTTTAAAAAAAATTAAATAGTTGCAGCTCCCTAAGTGAAGAACTCCTCAAAAAGGAAAAAAGAATATGAGCGTCAAATCTGGTTTCAAATCAGATTTTGTCAAAAACAAGCTACATTTCCTTGGTTGTAAAAGTCATGTATCATATCTTGGTTTCTGCTTCATGAGCTATAAATCAGAAGTTCAATTTAGATAAAGAGAAAAAAGTTCCTCCCTGGCTCTTGCCATAAAAATAACAAGAACAAAAATCCTAGGGCCAACATAAGGGAAATACAGATGTTTGAAGAACTATATAACTTGTTGTACTTAATGCCTTCTGTGCCTTTGGAAATAATGGCAAATATTTTAAAGAGCTCACCTTGAGTTTGGACTTAGGGATTTTTCCTTTTGAAAGGGATTATCTTTAAGAAAAGGAAAAAAGAAAAGAAAATCTCCCCTTTCCTTAAGGCAGGATGCTGTCAGTTATTCATACCAGGCGTGTGACTTTTCAGAGACTAATTGGACATTTAGATTAGCCCATGGGAATTGCATATAATTGATTAAACCCTGAACAGAAGAATGTTTTTATATTTAAAAGTCTTGGGGGTACTTTCTAGTGCTTAAGAGGGTAAGGTCTGCTGCTAGGGTGGGATTTTCAGGCTGAAGAGTTCCACCCCAGACACTCCAGCTGCTCACTCTCCAAGGTGCTCATCCAGCTCGGGACCACCCAGAGTGTGGGGCAGGAAGTGCTCACCAAACACTGAACAGCTTCCAAGTGGTGTGCTAGCTAAAAATTATTACAAAGCATATGAAAATAAAGCTTATTTTAAAATATACGGAAGAAACATCCCATTTCACAGGATCCTAGAGGGAAATTTATGGATTATTTCCAAATATCTTCCATAAACAATCCCATTCCATCATAATAAATCCTGACTGTTCAAATGGTTTAAAGAAAGTATAAAAAACAAACAAACCAACATTTAGCAAATACTATCCTTTGATGGTGGTTATTAAAAACCACTAAGTGCACTGGATTATTTCCAATTTCGTTGTTATTACCATACTTGAGAGACTTTTACAAAGGTAAGAATTTTTTACTTTGACACTGGGGGAAGGGGAAGCAAAAATTTGTAACTAAAAAAAATTTTTTTTTATTACTGTTTAAGAATTTGTTACCCACTATTGATTTTTTGCCCCGTATTAATCTTTCCCATGACTCCCTAATGGTGGAAGAAAAAGGATTATAGAAGAGTTGAAATGTTTGGAGTCAGAGCAATTCAGCTCCCAAATTTCTCCTCTATTTTTTTTTTTAAGATTTTATTTATTTATTCCCCCTCCCCCTTCTTTAAAATCTATTCACCTTCAAGAACCTGTTGACCACCTTTGAGCTAAAAACCCTGAGTACATCATTATCTTTCCCTTCATCACTGTTGAACACTCATTCACCAAAACAGAAGTATATCAAGCACAAAGCTATTCCTTTCTTCAAATTTTTTCCTTTAAAGCTATAGATTCAGTTGAAATCAAGCCCTTTGAGAAATTTCAAAAGTGAAAAAAAAAAATTATCAAGAATTTGTAATAATAAAAATACAGCTCAGGGCAAATGTTTACATTAAAGAAACATCAAATCTTAACAATCATAATTTAAATTCAAAAGTAAAGCCCCCAATGGAAGGAAAAAGTCTGATTTTTCATAATTTTCACAAAATCAGGAATTTATATAAGAAATTTGAAAAAAAAACTGATTTTTCTTTTTTAAAGCCAGTCTCCTCGAACAAAAATCTCACTTACATGCCATTTAAAACTTTATAATGAAATTTTCAGTGAACATATTAAACCCAACAACCTACAACTGCAAGTAAGCAGTGTTTAAAAAAGAATTATTAAATATAAATAAAAAGCAGGTTAAGACTTGATGCTTCATCTTTCAGCTCTCTAAAACTTTTTAGTTAAGCAAAACTATTCAAAGATTTCAGAATTCTTAGTGAAGAAAAGTACTAAGATCTCAAAATAATTTGAAAATAGTTTTAAACTACAGAGATTACAGAAGAAAAAGACACAACCTAAAACATTTAAAGGTAACTGAAAAACGCAGTTAAGGACCATATTTTTAAAAACCATTGGTTTTAATTTTTTTAAATGCTAACAGTCATTTTTCCAGTTCCCATTACCTAATTATTTGCCTAAGATACAAGCTAGACCTTTTCTCCTAAAATTATTAAATTACAAAAACACACAGAAAATTTAATAATATGGAAAAATCACAAAAAGAAACCATGTTGATACTGGGGGGAAAAAAAAAAAGTATAAGAGCTGATCACATTTTCCCCAGTAAATGAGCTGAAGTTCTGCATGCTCATATTATCATCATTTCACATTTAACGTACTTTAACTCTCTGCTGCAAATGACTTATCTTCTTCCTTAATTTTAATCACATTTTCTATTCTTTCTAATCAAACTGTCCAATTGTCAGCATCTGCAATGTAATGCACTCCTACCAGACAGAACATTTTTGTACAAGGCTCCTACTTGCAGGAAACACGACACAGGCTTTCAGAACTCTGTGCTCCTCGCAGGAGCAAGACGTCATCGTCATCATAGCTAACACTTGTTCCACCCTAACTATGGGCCAGGACTTCTTCTAAAATTAACTGATTTAATCCTTACAACAGCCCAGGAAGTAGGTACTACTCTTCATTTTATAGGCCAGGAAAATGAAGACAAGGAAAATGAAGCTTCAATGACTGTTCTGGGGGCATTACAATGTTTGTGATTCACACTCTCCCAGCAGAAGATGTTCACAAGAGACAGATGAGTTGCTTTTAGTTCACTCTCATTTGACCTTACAATGAGCCCTATGAGGCAGCTACTACTAAGCCCCATGCTAGAGAGGTAAAACCTAACTTTCAGAAGTACTTAGTAACTATCCTAAAGTCACAGCTATAAAGAAACTGAGCCAGATTTCTAGCCACGGCCCACTGTGGTTTTACTCATTAGGCTGTACTTGCCTGTCCACTACTCCAGCAGAGCAGTAAGTAATACCCACTTCACATTCCTAGCCCTTCGCATATGGATTGCTTATTGCTGATGACCTGCTCAACATACAATCACGGTTTGGCACCAACAAGACCATTGACTAAATTCCCTTCCTGTATCAAAATGGTATCAAATATTCTTACCATTAAGGGGCAATTCCACTGGTTTTCAACTTGAGAACATTTGGAAACAACTGAAGATATTTTTGGTTGTCACAAATTAGAGGATGCTGCTGGCACCTAGTGGATAGAGGCCAGGGGTGCTACAAAACCTCCCACAATGCAGAAGACAACCCCCCACAACCGTATGCAGGACCCCCTCAAAGAATGCCAATAGTGCTGAGGTTGAGAAACCCTGGGCTATCCCAAAATTTATGGTGAACAATTGCCACAAATCATCCTGACTGTCCTGGTTCAGAGGCTCGTAACGGGTGGCTATTTTCATGGCCTCAAAAGTTTGGCATACAGATTGCCAGACCTCCCAGTCTGAGGCTAAAACGGTGCCTGTGTCACACCTCACCCTCCTCCAGCAGCTCCCAAGACCCACCTGCATAATCCCAAGACAGTGAAGACTTGAGTTCTGAGGTGGGCCGGGCTTGCACTTTGCTACCAGTTCTGCTAAAAGTTCTGCGAGGGAAGTGGCTGAAATTAAAATTAAAGCCTAGACTTGGTTAGGTATCCATACCAACCCACCTACCATGAACACACTTAAATCATGAGTTGGCTCTGTTTGTAGCAGATACTAACAGATTTGATCTTGGTGAGTTTTAAAGTCTATGAATAGAAAGGCCCAGGAGCAAGGCTCAGCAGTCAAGACAATGTATTCATGCTTTGATGAAAAAGGAAGTTCTTAAGGATCAACAATTCAGCCTAGGAAAAACATGCAGATATTTCTAGTGTAAGAATTAGCACAGTTCCTCAATTAAAGCATGTGACCACAGTATTCATCCAATTATACACTGAATTAAAACATGTTTGCCAGTGACTAGATCCTAACTAAACATGAATTCAATGGGCCGGTAATTAGGAGAATCGAGAAGGAAGCCTGAGCCTATGCAAGAGCTCAGGTCCACTGCCAGAGGAAACTGGATGAACCATGAGAGGCAGCGGCAAGCAGAGCACCCTCACGCCAGGGGTCCCAAGAGGACCAAGGGTTCATGTGTGGCATCCAAACTACATGCAGCAGACACAGACTTCCACCATCAGCAGAGGTCCCACCAATCACAGATAAAATGTTATTTGTTTTAATCACTGGTATGTACAGTCCAAGTCTCTTCTTGGATATTAGCACAGGAGATAGAAAGCCAAGTCAAAATCAAAGACATGAAGGATACATTCATTGTAAACACTTTCAGAATCTGGCCGAAAAAAAAAAAGGAAGTTCTCAATGCTGTGGTACCTGAAACATACCCAGGAGGAGCTGAAGATATCCACGCCTTGCAGAACCGTAAAGTCTAGATTTAAAAAAAAAAGAAAATAGGACACACACACGTGACTCCTAAAGACGAGGCTCCAGCAAAACGCTGAAGGGCATGTGTACCTGTTCACGCTCACAAACTCCCTCCCTCCCCTTCTTGCCTGGCTAAAGATGACTCATTGTCGATCTTCACTGTCACATGCTCCAGAAAGGCTGCCCTGATACCACCCTTCCTGAAGCTGGGTATGTGCTCACTCTGTCCCTGAGCCTCCTCCCCTTGTCACATGCTGAGGACACCTCTGTTCAGCCTCCCTAGTCTGGGTACTTCCCGAGAGCTCCCTGTGGCTAATATGTCTCCACAGTCCCTGACAAGCATGTTTTGATGGATTTATTGAACAAATGAACAAGAGGTCTGGGTAAAGGAAAAGGGATCAGAGATTCATAGTAGACAAGGGCTACAAAGCACCTTAGGAGCAGAAGATTTCAGCAAATGCTGCAGAGAGGTCAGGAGTAAGACAACTGAGAATAGGACAATAAACTTAAAAATCAGGACACTAGCTATTTGAGATGTATGGCGAGTGTCAAATATTAAATGTCCAGGGCGATTAAGGAAGATAGGGGCCTCTTTCTGTATGAAGGAGAAAGTGAAACTCCCACTGCTGAGCCTAGAGAAGACAAAGGTCAGACAGGGAATCAAAGGAAGAGAACAGGGATGGGATATAGCCACTGTGAGAATCTGATAGCGAGCCAAGTAGAAGGGTTTCTGTGGAGCAAAAGGTTGGTCAGTTACAGGGAAAGAAAAATAATGCCTGCAAGATCAGCTGGCATGTTGGCAGAAAGCACTGCTCGCCCACGACCAAGGAGTCACAATGCTGGGGGAGAGAAGCAAGGCCAAAAGTCAGAGTGTAAGAAGCGCTAAAATATCCAGGCAAGCGTGAATGAAGAAAGGCCAGGAGCTTGATGACAGACTTAAAATTAAATACTATTATACAGTATAAAGTACTTTTAAACATGAAAAAATATAAAATATTTAATTAATATAAAGGAGTATAAAATAAGACTACAGGGGGAGATGTAGCTCGAGGGGAGCGGAGGGGAGGGGAGAAGAGACTACAGGACTGAATAAGCATGCCAAACAATCCATTCTAACTATTCCAAAAACCAGATAGGATACCACATATCTGGCACAAGAAAAAAAAAAAAATAAGAGTTACACATTAGGGCAAGGGAGATAGAAGCAGCAATAAAAAAAAGTGGCTTTAGTAAGTTTCAAGAAGTTCACAATGATTATACACATCTAGTCTGTTTCCTATTAAGATAAGAATTATCCAGAAAACAAATATTTCTCTCTTACTAAAAGGTTTGGGGCACCTTGGATTAAAGCTTTTAATGTTTGGACAGGAAGGAGGGAGGAGGAAATATCAAGATTGTCACTTTATAAAAACTGAACAAAGAACAGGAACGAAAATGCTCAACAGTGGTTGATAAAAGGGTGATTTGAAAGCAATGCATTCTTCATATACATTTTTATTTCTAATTATAAAATATTTCAAACATACCCCAAAAAAGTACAGAAACTAATGTTGGTAGCTCCAATACACCAGTCACAAGGTGCTAATAGCAATATTTAGACATATTTGATTTAGTATTTCTGTAAGAAATCAGACATCACAGATGCAGCTAAAGACCAACTATCCCACCCCATTTCCTGCTCCTCTTTCCTCCCAGGAGTAAGCACTAGCCAGGTCAGAATATTTAGCTCCCCACCCAGTAAGTGTTTCAGCATGGGAAGTACTACCCTGGATCAAATACATCATTACTCCACAGAGTAATAATCTTTGTTTTGTTTCTAAGAATCTCACAGCCTTTTAGGAATACTCTAGATATACCTAAGATTTCATCATCACATGTTGAAATGTATCTATTTACATTCCTTTTTTTTTTTTTTTTTTCATTTTATTTATTTTTTACTTTTTTATTTTTCATTTTTAAAAGAAGCTTAGATTACATAAATGTTACACAAAAAATATAGGGGATTCCCATATGCCCTGCTCCCTAGCCCTCCCACATTTTCCCATATCAACAGCATCATTGATTAGTGTGGTACATTTGCCACAATTGATGAACACCTCTTGGAGCACTGTCACTAAGTGATGATTATAGTTTACATTGTAGTATACACTCTCTCCCACACACTTTTGCAAGTTATTACAAGATATACAATGGCCTGTATGTCATTGCAATGTCATTCAGGATAATTCCCAATTTCCAAAAAAGCCCCCAAATTACACCTATTTTTCCCTCTCCCTTCCCTCAGGACCTCCAGTGGCTATTTACATTCCTAAGAGACCACAAAGATGGGATGATAATGATGAAATCTGTCATGAATAAACGCTGGCAAAGATTCTAGATTTCAAGCTACCCAAAATGTAACTTATTCCTGTCTAAAGTCCCAATTACAGCAAAGAAAAATAAGTTTTCTCCCTCCTCAACAAAAAATATTTATTAACGGTTTCCTGTGTACCAGATCTGGAATTAAAGCAAAACCAAAAACATGCTCCAGATAATGGTCCTTGGTCCAGCAACCTAAATATCATGCCCAACCCAAGACCTATGAAATCTGAGTCTCTATTTTAAAAAGATCCCCAGGTGATGTGTATGCACATTAAAGTTTAAGACGCACTGGTTTAAAGAATTCAGAAGGGTGAAGACCAAGACCTAGGTGGAACCCAATCCAACACCCATTCTGCCAAACTTGTCCTCTTCCCATCAGAGAGTACAGTTTTCTGGTGTTATCTCTGGAAAGTACACACATCATTTAATAAGACCAGTGGTTCTCAACCAGCAGCCCTGCAAGGAATTTTTAGCCCTGTCTGGAGAGACAATTTTGATTGTCACAACCTGGGAGAGCATTGCTACTGGCATGTGCCAAACATCCTACATTGCACACATCAGCACCCACAACAGAGAATTATCTAGTTCAAAATGTTAATAGTGCCAAGGTTTAAAAAAACCTGCATTACACCTATGATTTCCTGTCTAAAATGATCATTATTAACCAAATTCAGCAATTTAATGAACTCATTTGAGCATTTGTATCTACTGAGGGAAAAAATAAACCAACAATCTAAAACACTTCATGCCCAACGCCCCCAGTAAAAAAATTTGTTTCCCAAAAAAGTAAGCAATCAATTCAATAATCATCAACATTGACATCCAATACCAAGTAGAGTAAAACAATATGTGCATGTCGAAAGATTTCACAAATATACAAGCTGAATTTTAAAAGTAAATACACTGCTGCTACCAGACATACTTCCTCAATAACAACAATGTGGTGCTCACAGTCAACTTAATTCTTCATTTTTTTTCTGTAAAACAGACTCTTTAGTCAAGAAATGCTTTGGCCACTACAAGATGACAGGCACTCACTGGACTAACTTCAGTGAAAGGAGACTTGATATTACACAAGAATTTTAAAGGTAATTGAAAAAAAAGTAGAGTTGTTAATTTCATCAAAATGTTAGGAAGGAATAATTTTTCTTCTTCAGAGAAAGTAGAATTATGGCACACCAAGAGGATGGCAAAAGGTGGTCCATACATAAGAGAAAAATGGGTCACTGTGTGTATTTACAGTGATTGAAGTCGGAGCCTACTAAACATGTTTTCACTAAATGAATATATTTCTGGAGTGAGCATTGCTTTGAATAGCATTTTTTCCACTAGATTCTGCCCAAAAAGAGAGCCTTGAGGTTAAAACACTCTACAACTTAAAACATTATTAACTGAGCACACCTCTAAAATCTTAAATTGCACTAAGGGACACATGCACTCATTATCCAGATCACAATGCATCTTTAATATTGATAAGCTAGTCATGCAAAAACTTAAGAGAAAGCAATTTATATGTACTTTAATAGCTGTCTTTAGCCTCATAAATCCCATTCTGCCATGTTCTTTAATTACCAAACACTCTATAGAGATGGGAGACAAAGACTAAAACATTTCCTGCCATTTCATTCTCATTTGCAGTGAAATGATAGTGATTTGTGGGATAGTGAAGAGTTCTACTTATGAGAAGCTGAACATTTTACACTCTTAAGTTCGCCTTTTAAGAAGTTTAAATGTAATCTAAAGAACGTAGGAATGTATGTAATTCATTCCTAATTCCTCAAGGTTAACACGACCACATCCATTGCAGAAATTAGACACAATCTCAGAAATAATTACCATGGGCAGGGCTGGCTACACCTCCACAAACTGATTCACCAGACTACCCACTTTTCCAGTTTGTGAGTTTATCATTATCAGATCATCCAGCAATCTTTTTTTTTTTTTCTTTCTTTCTCCGTCTCTCATCTTTTATAGGCGGGGACAGGCTGGTTAGAAATAGTGAATCACGTGGGTGAGCTCCTGGGGCAGAGGAGGAAGGGTTGTTGGGCCAGAACAAGAGATTCTTTGTTTTCTTCTGGATTCTTCTGATTCTTCTCTGCTTAGTTGACAGTGGGGAAGTAAAGGATTACCATCTGTTATTCACTTTTACTTTTTGTATAAAATCAGCATCAGTAGGTCACTTTTTCCTCCATTTATGAACTGATGTGAAGTTTTATTAGGTCTCTTTATCAGGACATTAAATCCTCTCTATACAGGAGACAAGGAGAGGAGGCAGGGAGATATTTCAAGGCCAAATTGATACATGCCTTTTTAACGATCCTGTCCTGTTTTTCTTCCAACATATATTCCCACCTTTTATCCTCACCTGTCGTAGCTGCCTAAAGATAGTTTCTTTTTCACACATCTATCTCTTGTTGGTTCCATCTGCCCCATAGAAAAGATGCTACAGTCTGAGACACCTGAACCCAGAGAACAGAAAGCCTTTACATTCAACACCACCACTAAAGAAACCAATATTTAAAAATTCAAAAATAAATACCACAAGTGCTTGAAATTTATCTTCAGCTCAATACTCATTTAGAGTTCTTTTATGATGAACAAATTGGCCCTGCTGTGAGCTCTTGCTGTAGCAAATCAAACAGTGGTGCACGTAGCAGTGATAACCTACTTATTCCTCCAACCAGCAGGCCTCAGATCTTTCCATCCTAAGATGGAGACTCGTATGTGCAATTGGTTCAAAAATGCCAAAACAGCAACAACAAAAAAATGTTTGGGCAAAAGACTCAAGCAAGCTTTCACTCTGTTCCAGAAAGCATACCTGCTCTAGAAATAAATAAACCAACAATCAAAAACACTTAAGTTTAACTGGGTGGATTCATTTTTAATTGCAGCTGTAACAAATTACCATAAGCTTAGTGGCTTAAAACAACACAAATCTGTTATCTTAACGTTCTGGAGACGAGAATCCAAAACGGGTCTCAATGAGCTAAAACCAAGGTGTCCGCAGGGCTGCATTCCTTTCTGGAGGCTCAGGAGAATCCATCTCCTTGCCTTTGCTAGCTTTTAGAAGCTGCCACATTCCTTGGCTCATAGCCTCCTTCCATCTTCAAAGCCAGCAATGGGTGAAGGAGTTGTTCTCACATCACATCACTCTGACTCTGATTCTGTTGTCACATCTCCTTATCAGGCTCTGACCCTCCTGCCTCCCTCTTTCAATTATAAAGGCCCTTTTTATTACACTGGGTCCATCTGGATAGTACAGGATAATTTCCAGAATACAAGGTCAGCTGATTAGCATCCATAATTCCATCTACAACCTTAATTCCCCTTTGCCATATAACATAACCTATTTACAGGATCTGGGAATTAAATTACGGACATTTTTAACTACCATTATTCTGCTACCACTGAGTGAGTCAATCCCTTCTATGTGCATTAAAAGGGCACATATAATCAGGTTCTCAGCCATTTGAAGAATTTGGGAACATAGTTCTGTACCCGTGTCACCAGGCTACATGCAAGCATACTGCAGTTCAAAACCAAGAAAGTCATACCATTGTGAGAAAAATCTTTATATGGGTTTCTATAAGTAAAGGAATTTGGCCCTCATTAAATCATTTCTGGGAACTACTTCGCTATTTCCTCTGGGATTACAAACTACATAGTTCTCTCTCTTTTTTCTTCAAAATACATTGACAACATTTATATTTTTTTCATTTTACATTGTCAACTCAAATAAATCCCAACAAATATCGAGTGTCTACCAGAAGCACCACACCACAATCACTGAGGACACAGGGACAACAAATTAAACTTGGTAAGCATATGGCAGTGTGTGTTCTCTCAACTTCTGTGAGACTGGCTCTTAGACTAAAATGCATCTAACTGTCAGGAGACAAGACAAATTATTTAATAGACACAGACTATCACACCAGTCAGCTAAATAGAAAATGTACCCTTCCCTCATTCACTATCTGAAATAAAAAGCAGGTTCATATGCAGAAGGGCCACAGAAGATGTAGAAAGATGCAAATACAAGCCCTCTTGACCAGACCTAGAGTATAGAAGGAGTAAAGTGGGTAATGAAAGGTACATGGAGGTAATGATTTGGAGGTAACATTTTCTTCCATGGGAAGTGCATGACTGGCAAAATTGACGGGCTTTTTGCCATATGACATACATGAAGGACAAGAATCCAAAAGCAAAGAAATTCTTGTGTGAGAGATAAAACGCAAGTTTGCATGAATAGGATTTTTTTAAGGTAGAATGCAACTTAATTTAATAATATTCCATATTTACGAATACCACTTTCTCACACTTCCTTAATCTTACTGACACAGCCCTTCAATCACTGTGTATAAAGCACCACACTAAGCATCAGAAATACAAAGATGAATACAATACATTCTCTGACCAAGGAACTCATTTCTTTCCCCTGATGTCGGATTAGATGTAAATTTCTGAAAAGCAGGGATTCATGTTTTGTATTCCCTAAGTGTACATTCATTTGTTTTATTAGAGAAGTTGCAGGTTTAGAGAACAACCATGCATAAAATACAGGATTCCCATATAGGACCCTATTATTAACACCTTTCGTTGGTGTGGGACATTTGTAACAACTGATGAAAGCACATTTTTGTAACTGTATTACTAACTATAGTCCATGGTTTAACTTAGGGTTCACTGTGCTGTGCATTTCCATGGATTTGTTTTTAATTTTTGTTCTAGTACCATATATACAACCTGACATTTCCCCTTTTAATCACATTCAAACATGTAATTCAGGGCTGTTAATTACGTCCAGGATGCTGTGCTACCATCAACCACCATCCATTACCAAAACTTTTCCATCATCCCAAATAGAAACTCTATACATTTTAAGCCTTGACACCCCTATTCCCTACCCCCACCCTGTCCCCTGGTAACCTACATTCTAGATTCTAACTCTATGAGTTTACTTATTCTAATTATTTCACATCAGTGAGATCATACAACATTTGTCCTTTTGTGTCTGGCTTGCTTCACTCAACATGAAAAAGGCTCATCCATGTTGTCTCATGTATCAGGATTTCATTTCCTTTTAATGCTGAATAATATTCAATTGTATGTATATAAGGCTGATGGACACTTGGGTTGCTACCATCTTTTGGCAGCTATGAATAATGCCATTATGAACACCAGTGCGCAAATATCTGTTCATGTCCCTGCTTTCAATTCTTTTGAGTATTGCCGTCATGTGATAATTCTACACTTAATCTCTGAGGAACTGCAAAACTGTCTTCTACAGTGGCTGCACCATTTTACATTCCCACCAACAATGAATGAGTGGCCTTATTTCTCCACATTCTCTCAAACACTTGATCATGGTGTATAATCTTTTTGCCGTGCTGTTGGATTCGATTTGCTAGCATTTTGTTGAAGATTTTTGTATCTATATTCATGAGAGATCTTGGTCTCTAATTTTCTTTTCCTGTATCTTTATCTGGCTTGGTATGAGGGTGATGTGGGACTCATAGAATAAATTAGGGAAGAGTTTCCTCCTCCTCAGCTTTTTGGAAGAGTTTGAGCAGGACTGGTGTTAATTCTTCTTGGAATGTTTGGTAGAATTCCCCTGTGAAGCCGACTGGTCCTGGACTTTTCTTTACTGGGAGATTTTTGATGACTGATGCAATCTCTTTCCTTCCCCTAACACTGATTAGATGCAAATTTTGCAAAGGTCCAAGGTCAGAGAAATCATGGAAACGGAGGCAGAAAGGTTCAGGGCAGCAGGAAGTCATTACTAAATATTGAGGAAGCAGAGATTAGATCCCTTAAAAGGCTTCTGCACAAAGCTAAAACTTTATCCTGTGGGCAAAGACAGTCCACTGAAGGATTTAAAGCTGCATACTGATATTACTCACATATAAAATAGGTAATAAACACCTGTTTTGATGCATCAAATAACTTTTTGAATTCTTATCTTCCCTCTGCCCTGACTCAATACTTCTGACATCAGTGAAGAATATACAAGGTTCCCTAACATATGGGTGATACCTAGTAGTGTTGTCCAATAAAAATACAATGCAAGTTGCATATGTAATTTAAACTTTTAGTACCCATATTAAAAGAGTAAAATTAAATGAAATTACAATCAATAATTCTTTAATAGAATTATTTGTAAATTATCATCAACATATTAACGACATATTTTTACAATCTTGTTTTCATATTAAATCTGCAAAAACCAGGTATTTTACACTTACAGCACATCTCAAATAGGACTGTGCACAATTCAAGTGCACAATAGCTACATATAACTAATGACTACCAGTTTGACCAGCACAGATCTAGAATGTAATTTGAAGGGCATTTCTTTAGGTTATTTTAATGTACTTTCATAACTTATTTGTGGTGGTTGCCTAATTTACAAAAATAATGAAAATCAGTTTTCCAGTTGAAAAACAATCACAGAAAACCACAATTTCGATAAATTCTTCCATAAACGCATACCAAAAAAATACCAGTTAATATTTGGCTGTGCATGCTTGCAAGACATTGTCTTATACTCAACAGAAATGTAGGTTAGACTTTTTAAAAAGATCTGTGATGGAAAAGTTTTGGTAATGGATGGTGGTGATGGCTGCATAACATGGTGAATGTAATTAACACCACTGAATTGTATACTTGAGAGTGATTAAATGGGCAATTTTATGTTGTTTTCATTACCACAATAATTTTTTTTTAAGAGCTGTGTTGATCCATGGAATATATAGCTTTAAAAAATTACATGCAAACACTTGAACTCATTTTTATGGATCCAGAAAAATTGATCATCCAAGGGAAAAGGCGGGGGAAATCACAGGACTCAGGTGAAACACATTAAACAGAGTTCTGAATAAAATGAAACAGATTAATTCACTGGTTTCACAATTGTTACAACATTTTGAAACTATATTTAAGTGAATATTTCCTGGAACTGTTTGTCATTTTAGGGAAATGTGTTTGAACCCCATCTTACTCAGATTGCCCTCCTTCTCCAATTTTGTTCCTGAATAGATGCACATATTATATAGCAGAAACTTAGCTTCAAGAACTTGGTGGGTGTGACTGTATACACTGCCCTTCATTTTCTTACTCGGTGATGCCTTGGAAGCTGTTAAGTGCCCTTTGAGTGACTGGTTCACCTCTCTTTCTAGGCCTTTGCCTTCAGAAGTTACAAAATGATCAATGCAACCACCACACAATCCCCAGGGAAGGTCTGCTCCAGGAACACGCTGATAACGCAGCAAATCATTCCTGTGCTCTACTGCATGGTCTTCATAGCAGGGATCCTGTTCAACGGAGTATCAGGATGGATATTCTTTTACGTGCCCAGCTCCAAGAGTTTCATCGTTTATCTCAAAAACATTGTTGTTGCTGACTTTCTGATGAGCCTGACCTTCCCTTTCAAGATTCTTAGCGATTCTGGCCTGGGCCCCTGGCAGCTGAACGTGTTTGTGTGCAGGGTTTCCGCGGTGCTCTTCTACGTCAACATGTACGTCAGCATCGTATTCTTTGGGCTCATCAGCTTTGACAGATATTACAAAATTGTAAAGTCTCTTTTGACTTCCTTCATCCATTCAGTGAGTTACAGCAAAATCCTGTCAGTGACAGTGTGGCTGCTGATGCTCCTTCTCGCTGTTCCAAACATTATTCTGACCAATCAAAGTGTTAAGGACGTGACACATATAAAATGTGTGGAGCTTAAAAATGAACTGGGACGGAAGTGGCACAAAGCATCCAACTATATCTTTGTGGGTATTTTCTGGATCGTGTTTCTTTTGTTAATCATTTTCTATACCGCTATCACAAGGAAAATCTTTAAATCCCACCTTAAATCCAGAAGGAATTCTATTTCAGTCAAGAAGAAATCTAGCCGCAACATATTCAGCATCGTGTTCGTCTTTTTTGTCTGTTTTGTGCCTTACCACATTGCCAGAATCCCCTACACAAAGAGTCAAACAGAAACTCATTACACCTGCCAGTCCAAGGAAATCTTGCTCTATGTGAAAGAATTCACTCTGCTACTGTCTGCTGCAAATGTATGCCTGGACCCCATTATTTATTTCTTTCTATGTCAGCCATTTAGAGAAATCTTATGTAAGAAATTTCACATTCCATTAAAAGCTGAGAATGACCAAGAAACTTCCAAAACCAAAAGGGTAAATACAACGCATGAAAGCACAGATACTTTATAAATTTCCATCCCTTTCAAATAAGATCCACATATGCATATTGTAATTTTCAATTACAAGATAAGAGGAATGAATAAGAAAAACAACAGTGACAATAACTGTCATCTCTAAGCATTACTATCCAATTTAGTAAAATAATAAAATTAAATGTAAGTTTCCAAGCTTCTTTATAACATCAAAGAAAAAAACATCCATCAGTGGATTTTCTCTTTATACAGGCATTTTTCTTCTTGTTAATAATTTTAAAAATACATACATTATTCAATCCTATTTCATCAAAATAGATGGCTTAAATTTATAATCACCAGTCAGTTAATACAGAACTTTAAGTAGGAAATATAGAAAAGAAGAAGCAAAGACAATTCCAAGAGACATATTCTTTCTCTAAAAACAAGAATTAAATTAGTAAGTTAAGTGAATTTTTTAACCAGGGTTGCTAAAGGCCAACTAAAATGCAGGCACAGTTTGATAAAGGGCCAGAAGCCTCTTTGTAGTGAGAAAGTCAAGTTTCCTCTAATTTGAAGAAGCAGGATAAGCAGATACCCAATAACCACTTAAGATATACCTTATTAACTTATCTCATGGCATTTCAAAGGAATGCAGCTACCAGTTATGCATGTTACAATAACAATGTAATTTTCTTCAGATAGAATTTTGAGGATGATACATGATAGATGTTAAATGTTTTATACAAAGAATTGTTAAGCCATTTAAAGAGCTTGGGGTTCTGTTGTTAGATCAGTTTTAAGTGGACTATACTGAGGGAAGCTAGATATTGGCATGTGTTGCCAGCACTTTTCCATGTTATATGGTATGGAAAAAAATAGAGTGGTAAAGAGAAATGCACACACCCTCGATTAGCAACATAAATTATTCTCTAGGGAGGAAAAGAAAAGCAGTGCTCTAAGAAAGCAATCAGACTTGATAAAATGAAAGTCTAAAATTTAAAATAACGAGAAATTACAAGATAAAATGAAAATTTATATATATTTTTCTAGAAAACATAAATTTAATATGTGAAGATATATGATATGGTTGTTGGCTTGTGAGTTATTAAAACCAAGCTCTTTCTCTGCTATTAACTGACTAGAAGACACTCAACCCATCTTTCAACTGTTCTTCCCATTTTTGTAAATAATGTTTGTATATATTTCATGCATAAATGTAGATGTAATAATAAAGAAATTGTTTTTAATACTGTCTTTTTCTTAATCACGTTATGAGAAAACATTGCCAGATTTCCTCATAGTCAAGACAAGTAGTTTCCTTGATATTCTCAATTTACACATGCTAATGGAAGGAAGACAAAATTAAATTCAAAAATTCTATTTACCACTGACATTTCAAAATACGTCTTTCATATGCTCTTGGACCTCATTACATTTTAGGCAAAACTCAGAAGATACTTTCTAAATTGAGGATGAGCTGGTAAGTTTCTCACTCTCTGTGCTCACCTTCTACCCTTTTATCAGCCTTGCTTACAACTCTGAGTCAAATACCCTCTCTCAAAAAGAACAAAATGAACAAGCTATGATAAGCTTGCTTGGTAAACTAAGCATGCTTTATTTATATGGCTAAATATATTTGAAGAAAAAAAAAAAAAATAGGCTGTGTTTATTCTTCACAATTCCCATTGGCCAAATTAGTAAATCCTTGGGTTTAAATGCCCCCTACTGGGCCAGGGGAGAAAATGGAAGTAAAAAAAGAAGCTGAACAGTACCAAGGAAGCAGATTAGTAATGTGAAAGCAAGATTTTTCAGGAAACAACATGCAGCACAGATAAGGATATCGAGACGCAATAGCTGAGTAACAGTTACTATCTACTTGAATGTGTCAGGTCCAGAGCAACAACTAAAAATAAGGTGGTAGAGCACTGGCAACAATGGAGAAGCCCAGAAATTTCTGAGATCCTCAGGACTAGTGCACGTGGGCAACAGGCAACACTTTCCAGGTCCTTCTACTGTTAAAGCTATAGTGCCAGCCCTCAGTTGCTCAGGGTGCCTGTGGTGGTAAACAAGGCAATGTAAGTGCCAATTCATAAGAAAAGAGAAAATAACGAAAGCTGAGGGTAATAGTGAGCTGAGAGCTTGTGCACCAACGAGAGGCCAGGCACCCTTAACTCTGGCCAATTGTTTTTTCATTTTTTTTCAAGAGATATAAAGATGGTTTTTTTTTTGTTTTTTTTTTTTTTATTGCTGGGCCAGCAATGCATAGACCAAAGAAAATAGATTTATGGAGAGACTGCAACATGCCAGCAAATGCTTTGCAACATCTGAAATGTAGACATCTAAGACAGATATTCAAAGCGGCTCTTGATTATGACTAAAAATCCCCTTTAATAGGAATCCTGGTTTTCTTTAACTGAACTGAGTGCAGTTTTGATACATAATTGATTCAACTACCTACACAAAAGTGCTTAAGAATATTTTTATAAAAGGAACATTTGAGACAAGAAGGAGCCAGAAAAAAGCTCACAGAAACTTCATCTGAAAGAGTAATCCAGAGATGACAGAAAACACCTTTACATGAAACTTTGCTTTTATTTGATGTTAGTAAAGCATGTGCCATTAGTTTTGAATTCTGTCCTTACCCTTATATATCCTTTAAATGACTCTGAACAGAAAAAAAAAAAAAGTCTACTTAACCATTACAGAAAATATTTGTAATATCAAAGAGATAATATTTTACAAATTACAAAACATAACAGATGATCTAAAAATTAGGCATGGGACGTCCTTTTGGTTAGGCAGCACTGTGAGGGTTTGTGTTTGGGGTGGGTGAGAACTAGTACTGTGTGGTCTTCGACAGAAAAACCACTGCTTCCTTTTGGTCTCCTATTCTCTGTAAGGTAACAGTGGCCTGTGGATTACCATTTCATGACAGAATATCCAAAAAAAAAACCGTTTTAGTAAAAATATAGCTTTACTTTTCCCTATGCCACTTTTCAAAATAGTTTCACCATTTCATAGCACTGCTTTTAAAAAATCACTAAATGTTGTATTTAATCTATAGTAAACATAATATTATAACAAACCTTTCTGGTAAACGTACTATAGAAAAGAAATCCATTTATATATCCCCCACCTCCAAAAGAAACTGAGTATAAGCAGGAAGGAGGTTTAAAATAGGCCTGCCTCAACAATAAAACATTTACTTTTTGAGAACTCTCATTGCATAATTCTATGGCTTCCTCGTGATCAGGGTCATAGTTAAGATCTCTCCCACCCCAATCCATCCCCAAACATTATCTTAAGGGCTGGGGACCCGCAAAGCAGGACTTTAGACCAGGCAGGACTCTTGTTCTGTTATCACCACCAGCCCTAACCCACATGGTCTCAGTTTTGTCAGCGGAAGCCCATAGCTGCTCCACTTCCCCCTTCTCTCCCAAATCCCACATCCTTTGATGAGCTGCTAAAAACCCTCCAAAGTGCATGATAAAGTCCCATGGGCTTATTTTCCAATCCTTACATTTGCTGACACAAAAGGACACCAAGATGACATGGCTCTCGTAGTCTACACACAGTACTTTACATTACTTAAAATAATCTCTTGATATTCCCTTTTCTAAGCTAAATGGTTCTCTACATTTAACTTGCAGCTTTTTTCAAGCTGCTAATTATTTATGTTCTACTTTAAACCATTAGTTTTCTGAAAGAATACAGGTTCTCTCTGATATCTTAGCCTGAAATGAGAATTTAATCTTCATTTTGTTTGTAAAGTAAAAGCCAATTTCATCTCCATATCAAATTCTCCTAAAGAAAACTTGCCATAAAAAAAAAACTTGCTATGGCATGGATGGTCAAGTTTATTTTCTTATCTAGTTAATATTATGAAAGTAGTTATTAATAAGGAAAGTGCTGGGATTTTAAATCTAGAAACTAACATCTCCATCAATGCTATTCAAAATAAGAGTTCCTTAACTGTTTACAGAGTTAAATTCAGATATTTCTGGTTATAGTGATTGATAAAGCACCAAGGAATATTTACTATCTAAATGCAAAAAGCAATCTGTGGCATATCCAATAATAAGGTAGCACTAATACCCTTTTAAGTCAATAGATCATATTCAACTTTCTACCTGCCAAACCTGCTTCCCTCCTCCCAGTTCCTTACTAAAGCACGGTGATTTCACCTCTGCAATGGCTTCCAATCCCAACCACCCATCTCTTCTCATCTGATTTCAGATCATATTACCTCAAACCTAAAATGACTGCAATCATCTCTAACTGGTTTCACGTCTTCCACATTTTCCCTTCACCCAAGGGACAACAACACTGCCAGGCTTATTATACCACCTCTCCCCACATAACCTTAACCAGATCCCCACTGCTTATTTATTAACATCTTTGAGACCATCCAGGATTTGGTGCCAGGCTTTTCCTCACATAGATTCCGTGCAGATACCCCAAGCTCCCAGACTGACAGCCTCCAAACACAACTCCCATGTCCCAAGCATTTGGTTCCTCCCTCAAGGAAAGCACATTTCCGCTCACTTCTTCAAAGAACTCCCAGCCCACCTCAGGCAGGAGGATGGCAGGCACTTCCCGGATTCTCACGGATTCTAATGGCACGTAGTAAATCTCATCACTGCAGCTTCTAAATATGCCTTATCACCCCCCTTCCACAACGTAACCAAAAGTAGGAAGAATATTCTCTAGAATGGGAGCCAAGGAGGCAGCCTGCAATCAATAAATATTTGCTATTACAACTTTTCTTAAATAAATACTTGATCCAAAGATTCACATGGCAAAGGAAAGAAGAAATTTCTCCAAAGAACCATCTCCTTAGAAGTAACAACAGAGTATGTAAAATGTGTTCTGAGCTTTGAAAATGTGTCACTCATAAGAAATGGACCAAAACCACTGAAGTATGAATAAAATTAAATCTTAAAAGCCAAGAACTTCAGTGACTAAAAAGAAACAAGATAGACTAAAAGATTTTTTTCAGCGATTTCCTCCCATAATTACTGTATAACCATGGATCAAAGAGCATAGTCACATCTCACAACTAATAGGTGAAATGACCCAATAACAATGTGTAGTCAATAAAAGGCAGAAAACCTAAAGGATCAGCAAGAGGGGTGAGAGAGGACTGCGATCAGCCACTCTTATAACAGTTCACCTTATAAGACCCTTCAAGATATTTCCAAAATTTTTTTACTTTTTTTTTTTTTTAGGAAAAACTGGGCAGAGTTTAAGAAACAGCAACCACTTAGAAGTTGCATGTCTAAACCTCACTTTAAAACTACTCTGCCTAATCACATCGGTCACTCTCAGATTTGAACCTACCAATCTCAGTCAATAAGTTTTTAGGCTAATCCAGGAAAGGGGACTATATACTAAAACATTTTCAAGGCAGGAACCTAAAGCACAGTAGTTCCAAAGACAGGGCTGACCCAGAGCCATACAGGCTGGTGGAAAAGTGTTACACTCAACTGGCATTCATTATCCAAGGCACCTGCCCAACTGAACAAAGATCATGAGTGTCTTCAAGATGCCAACTATTAATATTTTGAGCAGAGAGCATCCAGAGTTTACATTCAAAAGGCTGCAAACTCCTAGAAGAGGGGTGGTAACAGTGGTATACAACCTGTCAACTGGCACTTAAATTCAAATGGTTGCAAACACTAAATGGGGATGGGGCATGGACTGGCCCGGAGGTCTCCTTTCTAATCACTGTATCAATGCAGCACTTTCACTTTATGAAGTACGTAAAGCGCTAGGACACTAGAATCTGTGCAGCCTTGGACAAGGCCTTAACTACTCTGTGCCCCATTAGTAAAGGGAAGAATCTCCTAAACCTCATGGATTTTTAAAAGAAAATAAATTAAGTTCTCAAACCCATACCTGGTTGTGGCAATGACTGCCTAGCCCAACATTCACTCTCCCCTTCCTCAGTTGCAAAGGGCTTCCACGCTGTGTTTAAAAAGCAAATATGAAGAATGTTAAACAATGATATTTCTACTGAAATATTGTTTGGTACTTGTGTTCAATAAAATCAATGGCATGATTTGTATAGATAAGAGAGTTGGCTATAAAAAAAATCTTCTATTCATGAACTGTAGGACAATTTAGCTTTAATTTTTATTTTCCACTTTCCCAATAAGAGAGTAATTAACACATTATTTTTCTAAATATAAAGTACTGTCAAGTCCAAGGTAAGGGAAAAATAACTTCACCTCACTTCTTCCCACTTGGGTTTCTGAAATACTGGTTAGTGATGACACGCAATTTCCTGGTTATACTTTGAAAAACATTTTTCCTTAATGAAATATTAGAAGGAAAAGGCTTGTGGAAATTCAAATGAAACTAAGAAAAGAGACGAGACGAAACGACAGAAGAGAGGAGAAGAAAAAAGAGAAAAGAAAAACAAAGACAAGGCCAGACCAGATCAGGGGAAGGAGGGCAAAGGTATACCTCCGCTATAAACTTCCACACAATGCCAGGTTGCCTCAAGCTCATTCTCAATAAGAAGAAAAACATGGTTTAATGTTTCATTGGTTAAAAAGATTAAAAAGATTGGTTCTGACTATTAAGATTAAAAAAGATTGGTTCTGACTTTTCCAAAGAGGAAAAAACACACTGAGAACTAGAACACTTCAAGTCTTTCAGATATGGTAATCCAAACACAAAAAACTGTGGCCTTGGTAGAATTTTAGGGACAGTTTTGTCTGTAACCACAAAGGAAATCAGAGAAGTAAACATATGAATATGCCTACCTTAAAAAAAAGTACTTTATCAAATCTTTTACTGCAGTTTTTCTTCATACGACATTTTACATTCACCGCCTGTGTGCAATTTTCTCTCAATTCTCTCCATTTCAGCCTCTGAACTCCCAGTCACTCTGTGTAAATCCTGATCATAACTTGTCACTTATTTGACTTTCTGTAATCTGTGTGACCTGACCAACAATGATGTACACAAACCTTAAAACACGGATCATTCCCTAGCAATATTATAAGGAAAGTTAACATTGGTTCTTCTAGCTAAACATTTTCATTTAGTCTTCTGAGCTGCCAAATGGGATTCATTTAAGTTTCTAAAGAGGTTTCTTCTGACTTTTTTCTTATCTGGAAAACTTACCAAGAATTATTCAGAAAAGAAGAAAAAAAAAAAAAAAAAAAGCAGAGAAACCAAAGTACCTAACCAAACTGATGAAGCTTTAGAAGAAACCAGACCGGAATTAACCATGCAACTTCTTTGCACTTACAAATCAAATTTGGACCAGCAAATTTAGAACTCCTAAGAATATGCTTGGAACATGAGCTCATATTCTCTTTTATAAAAGATAGCCTTATAAAAGAAAGATAACCTTAAAAAGCCAACTGATGATGTAGATAAAATTGCTCCTTAAGAGGCAGTGACTTTTTGTCACATCCCTCACCCACCATACTAGGCTTCTTTCAGATACTAAGTAAACATCTGCTGGCAGACAGCAGAATGAACATGTAACCAATTTAAAGGCACACTGTTGGGTTCCTTTACCTACAATCTACTAATGGCTAAATACCCATCTGAATTCATTAAGCTGCTTGATTCAAATGAAATATTTATTGTAGGTCTACTGTCAATAACTTGGAAAGAGAGATGTGATACATTATTGAATGAAAAAAATGAAATAGTATGCACAATATAACAACATTTTTAAGTACATGTACATATACACAGAATAACATTTAACAACGTATGTACCCAAACTCTTAACAGTAATATCTCTCTGCACAATAAACATTCCTCTTCTATTTCTATTTCCAGATTTTTCTACAATGAACCAAAAGGCAAAGATAAAATAAAACATATACTACATAGTTAAATCACATCATTTTTGCCTGTTTGTCAATAGGTATCTCAGCAAGGATACAAAACTCAACAATTTATATTTTAGTTATAACTTTAAAAAGCTGCTAAGTGTCAGTATGCATCCTAAAGAAATATTTATCTAAACACCTTGTATCTTTAACTCATAATCACTTTTAGGGGAAAAAAAACACATGAAATCATATGACAGAACAAATCTTGAGTACTGAAAAAAAAAAAAAAAAAAGACTAGCTACTACAATGGACAAATGAAAAGCTTTCCTCTAATAAATATTGACAAATCTGAATTGCTTAAGAAAGTATAGTTGAAACTTGAAAGAACATCTTTAGGAGACTTTCATGCAGTTAACCTATTTGCAAACCACAGTTTCACCTACGTCAATACACATCATTTAAAAACCACACAAAAAGGAAAGGAAATTTTGAGTACAGCCAGTGGCCCTGCAATGGAGCCGCTGCTACTGCTGCTGCAATGAGCCCAATAGCTCGTGCTTCTCTGATGATTTGGAGCCAGGCCTGCTGAGGTTCAGAGAGTACACAGCCAGGTATGTCTTTTTAAATTCTTAATATACTCAAAGACATTTCAATGGAAGGCAAATCTATGATTTTCAGTATTTAAACTGTGTAAGTAGAAAATGCCTACACGTAGCAAGGTTTCTGTGTAAGCCAGGCACCAATTATTAAAATCTATATAGATCCTAGCTGTGAACTCTTGTCTGATGGCCCCATCCATCCCTCTCAAAAAGTTTAATTCACACAAGACTGGATATCTTGTGTAAGTTATAGGCATGCATAACTCTACTCAGTAACTCAAATTTATAACTGGATGGATACAGGCCATGTCATAGGTCTTCATAACAGGGTGCCACAAGTCTTAAAACGACCTTCCTCTACATTACGATACGTGATTTCAAGACTGTGACTTCCATGAGAAAACCTAATGAGTTTACTATCTAAGCAATGGGCACTGTAGCCAAACTAAGGAGACACTTGAAATCTTTTCTTGTTTCTGCTGAGGTACCTCTGGGAACTTCAAATTTCCACTGGCTAATAACTGGTTGATAAAATATTTATCAAGCACTTAGTTCTCAAATTCATGATAGAGAGGATGGGATATTATTATAATACAATTTAAACTCTAATGGATATAGCCAGAAAGTTTAAACAAACAGCTTTACAGCTTTGTTTTTCAGAGCAATCTAGACAAAGGTTAATGAAAGTACCTGTGAGGCACTGCATGATCTCAAGTATTATCAAACAAATACTATTACACTGTAAATATTTTTTAATATGTTTACTTTGTGTGGTATATATGGTCAGTCAAGTTACAGAGAATAATAATTGCTCAAAACAAATAATTCTTTAATCCTTCTCTTTATCATATATTCATTTATAAAATGAGACTTTAAAATATAATTCTATGAGCAACAGCGGCACATAAAGAAATACATTATGTTAGTGAAATACAGAGCACAGGCCAAAAGTCCATCACCTTGTAAAGGAACAATGAGCGAAGATGGGAGAAGAGATTATTGTACAACAAAACTAATTTTTCACACAAGGAAGAAAAGTATGTTCAAAATTCCAAGGCACAATGAATGATTGCTATCAAAAATCAGAGACGTAAGGAAGTCAAGGAAGCCTGGAATAGGCTTCAGACATGAAAAGCTGCCTTCAGGCCTTTAGGATGAGCGGGATTCAAGCAAGGAAGGATAAAAGCAGACAGCCTAGAAAATAAAATGATCAACATTTCAGATCCTAAGCCTGCCCTAATACAGCTGTGAAATCTTGAGCAACACACAAATGCCAGACCTCAGCCTCCTCAAC
>JAQZBX010013232.1:0-40108 GCA_029593785.1 Cabassous unicinctus | reverse complement strand
AAAATTCCACATCCATGAAGATAGAGTGATTATAGTTTTCCTATTTGTCCCACTAAGTACAACTAAAATAGAATATTTTATATATAGAAACCACGGGAAAAATCATTCAAATGTGGAGAAAAGAAGGCAGAGGAATTAGAGTTCTTAGAATCCAAGTAACCACATGGTACTGTGTTCCTTAGATTTTTTTTTTTTTTTTGCATCCTGTAATCTATCATTGGAGTTTAATATGATAGCTTGAGAGACCAAAAATAACCTCCAAAAATCCTTCTCTCTCTCTAGCCAAAAACCAGGAAAGGGGCAGCATAGAATTTTAACCAGACAAACTTGAAGGCAAGAATCTCTCTCCTCTAGCCAATTCCTACCAAAAATCCTCAACTTCTTCCTACCCTCTCCAAACACACCCATGTCAGCAAAGACTGAGAAAGAGTGAATTGAGAGCCCTGACTTCCACCTCTGGCAAACTATAAAATAGTACCACAAACATCAACCACAGTAGTGTCAGAGAAGTTCAAGTAGGGCTCTGCAGAGTGGGAAAGAGCTCTACTTCCCATATCATCACTGGAGGCCAGTGTGCAGCCTGGACCTCATGCCGCATTGAGCAGTTAAGGGAATCCACTCACCTCCACACTTTGCTTATTTGTTCTTAAAATGTACTAGAGTGTCAAGTTTTCCATAACTGCCTAGCTTTTACAAGGCCACCATCTTCATTTGTTGTCAGAGGGCCCAGTGTGGGAAGCAGTAAGAAACCATTACAATTCCTCCAACCAAGAGGTATCAGTGGAGAATAGTGGGTTTCCATAAGTCCCAACTTTGCCCATCAGCAATGAGGTTAACTCCTCATGGCTGTAAATAGAGTCTGAGTGTGCAATCTGGACTTCTACAATCACCTGGCAGTAATAAGATGGCAGTATCTTCCTCTGCCAGAAAAGGATTGACAGAAGCCATTTATGTCAGGTTTAAGTAAGATCTGGATACTCATAATAAAATATAGAAAATGCCAAGGTTTTTATTTAAAATCACTCATTATACCAAGAACCAGGAAGATCTCAAAATGAAAGAGAAACAAAATTAACAAATATCAGGATGGAGATGACAGACATATTATTTGAAAAAAGGTATTGAAGACACAATTATAAAAATGTAACAATGAGAAATAATCAACAGACATAAAATATATATATATATATTTTAAGAAAAGTCTCAGCAAAAAATAGAAAACATAAGCCTAGAAATAGAATATATATATATACATATATATATATATGAACCATATGAAAATTTTAGAAGTGAAAAATACACAAATCAATATCAATAGACTAATAGAGGGCAAAGATAAAAGTATCAGTGAATGTGAAGAAGAAAAAAATATCAAATATTTGAAACAGAGAGGATGTAGCCCCAAAAGAAAATGAGAAGTATCTCATGAACCTGTGTAATTAAAACAGAAGATGTGAGATTTATATCTTCAGAGCAATGAAATGAGGGGAGAAAGAGAGAAAAATTTTTTTTCAAAGGAATAATGGCTGAATGCTTCCTAAATTTGCATAAAACATTGAGACAATAAATTCAAAAAGGTTAATGAAGCCTGAACAGGATAATGCCACAGGAATTCTCAAAAAGAAAAATCCAAGTCAATATTGTGAAAAATGAGAAAAAAAAATTGAAAGCAATGAGAGAGTAACAAAACTTTAGGTATACTAAAATAAAATCTCATACCTGCAAGTTTCTCTTTAGATACCATGGAGCTTGTAAAAAGTGGCACAATACTTCTCAAGTGCTTCAATTAAAGAAATGTTATCTCATAAACCTATGAATGTTGAAGCTAACCTTCAGTAAGCAGGAAATATCAAGACTATCAAATGAGGAAAAATTTGGGAATTTTTCAACAGCAAACTACAATTACAGAGTAGCCAAATGAAATTCTTTAAACCAAGCAGTAATGATAAAGAACAGGAGGACAGGGAGGAGGAAAGACCAAGATACTCTAATATGGGTAAACAAAATATAATTTCCTTCTCTTCTTGAGTTTCTAAAGTATGATAGATAATAAAGCAAAAATTATAGCACTTCCTGACATGGTTCTAAATGAATGGAGAGGAGATATTTAAGAATACTACTTTTTGAGACTTTAACTAAATTAATTGTCTTGTTGTGGCAAAAATGAGACTTAGAAGATGAGAAAGCCCAAACAGCACTTGGAGAGATGGAGGAACAAAGTTTTATTACACACAGGCCCAGAGGAGAATTCAGTCTCCAAATTCTGAGCCCTGGGCATCACCATTCATGGGGTTATATAGGTTTCTGTTCATTGGCTAGTGGGTTGCTGGGCAAGAGGGCAAATTCCTTAAGCAAGCAGGCAGGCAGGGTTTACAAAAGCAAAAAAAAAGCAAGTTTAGCTTATCTTCCTAAAGCAGAGGACCTTGGACAGATGAGGAGGAGAGGAGCCAGGGAGCCATTTATCTTTCTGGAGCTGTGGGTTTTAGAGAAAAGGGGAGAAAAGCCGTTTATGTTTCTGAATCTGTGTGTGTCAGTTAAGGGGTGGGGGGATCAGGGCTGCAGTATTTTCTTCATCATCCTCTCCCCTTTGATGTCCTTACATTTCCCATAGGACATCATCTGTGCTGCAACCAGTCCAATTCCAAGCACCAGGGCGAATGGTTCGACTGGGAACAGGAACCACCAGGAGCAGGGATCCACTCAGTGGGTGGTAGATGAGGATGGTGTTTGGTGATTCTTGGTGACTTGAACTCTTAAGGGGTGGCCGGGTATAGGTTGGGCTGTCCAGCTGTCTAGTTCTTTGTCTTAGTGTGCTTTCTTGACCCTGGAGTGGTGGATCCAAGGAGCGAGACCTGCAATTTTAAGAGCAGTGGGAGCTACATTGATCACAGTAGGATGAAGTGGTTCTTTTTTCCAGTCTTTGACCCAAACGAGGTCACCTGAACAGTGGGGGTGCACTGGGTGTCCCAGGGGGATGAGGTTTCTGGACAAGACAGTTTTATTTATTTGGGTTAGAGATTTCCCCAACTGCTGTAGGATGGAATTGTGGCCAGCCTCTCCCAGGAGCTTGAGATTTCCTCTGAAGGCCTGGATAATTGGGATTGGCCATCCAAATAGAATTTCAAAGGGTGAATAGCCCATGGGCCCTGGGGTACACCTAACTAAGAGGAGGGCTAAGGGAAGTAAGTCTACCCAGGGAAGGCTATTTTCTTGGCAGAATTTGTCTAGGGTAACTTTGAGGGTTTGATTCATGCGTTCAACTTTCCCTAAACTCTGAGACCTATAAGCAGTATGAAGCTTCCACTTGATCCCTAGCATCTTTGCCAGTTCTTGGACTACGGCAGCTATGAAGGCCGGGCCATTGTCACTCCCAATGGACAGAGGCAGCCCATGTCAGGGAATGATTTCTCTGAGTAAAGCCTTACTCACTTCTCTTGCCTTTTTGGTGCAAGTGGGGAGAGCTTCAACCCAGCCTGAAAAGATGCATATCATCACTAACAGATATTTGTACCCCCAACTTGGTTTTACTTCTGTGAAATCTACTGTAAGATCTCCAAAAGGGGCTGTTCCCATGTGCTGGATGCTGGCCGGAGGTTGGGGGCCTTGTAGAGGGTTGTTTTTGGTACAAACTTGGCACTGGCTGCTGATGGAGGGACAGAGGGAGGCCAGTCGGGCTATGTAGTAGTATCTCCTAAGTAAGTCTTCTAGTGCTGTTTTCCCTAGGTGGGTGAGTTGGTGGTATTGCTGGATGAGGGCATGAGTGGCTCCTTTCAGGACAAAAATCCAGTTATCTAGGAGCAGCCAAGTTTCTTCGGGGGTCCGGCTTCCCCCTTCTCTCTATGCCCATTCCTGTTCACCCCATGTATAGTTTAGTTGATTAGTTTCTTGTCCTAAGAGGGACAGCTGTGGTGTCAATTCCAGGTCCCGTATTCCATGGGCTCCTTCAGGTGCTTGCTGAGCTACGTTGTTGGCTAGTCTGTTCCCTTGAGTGACAATATCCTTCCCTTTCTGATGTCCCCAGCAGTGGATAATGGTGACTTTGTCTGGTTTCCAGATTGCTTCTAATAGTTGAAGGATTTCTTCTTTGTTTTTAATTTCCTTTCCCCCAACAGTTAGGAGGTCTGTTTCTTTATAAATCACTCCATGGATATGAACAGTAGTGAATGTGTATTTAGAGTCAGTGTAAATGCTTACTGCCTGCCTGGCAGCTAACTGCAGTGCCCAAAGTTCTGCCCATTGTGCAGACCATCCCCGGGGTAGAGATGCTGCTTCAACTACCGGTTCGGCAGTGATGACTGCATATCCAGCAAGCTTTTCCCTTTTTCTAACAAGATTGCTTCCATCTGTAAATAGTGCCTTGTCCGGGGAAGGAAGTGGTTTGTCTTGGAGGTCGAGGCGACTGGTGTAAATTTCCTCAGTCACTTCAACACTGTCATGATCAGGCACTCCTTCTTCATCTGGCAGGAAAGTGATGGGCTTTAGACTGCACACCGTTTCTATTGCTACTCTGGGGTTTTCACAGGATAGACCTTGGTAATGTGCGAGCCGGGGGTTAGATATCCACCGGTGCCCATGTGAGTTCATTAGGTCAGGGACCGCGTGTGGCACCATGACATGAATAGCCTGTCAGAGGGTTAATTTGTCAGCTTCTTTGATGAGGGTTATGGTTGTCACCAGGGCTTTCAGGCAGGGCAGCCATCCTGCAGCCATAGGGTCCCGCTGCTTGGAGAGATAAGTAATGGGCCTCTGCCAGGGGCTGACTGTTTTTGTGAGGACTCCCAGAGCTATTTTGTTCTTCTCATGCAAGAACAGGTTGAGCTGCGAGTTACATCCGGGAGCCCCAAGGCAGGGGCTTGGCCAAGTTGTTTTTTGATGTTTTGAAAGGCCGTCTGTTGAGCTTCTCCCCAGACAAGGGAATATTTTTCTGGGCTCGTCAGAACTTCATAAAGGGGTTTGGCCATGGCTGCAAACCTGGGAATCGAGATGCAACAGAACCATGCGACCCTGAGGATCTCACGAAGTTTCTTTCTGTGGTGGGGTTAGGGATGGGGCATATTACCTTTTTCCATTCTTGTCCAAATATCCAATGCCCTTGTGTGATGCTGAACCCCAGGTACTTGACTTGCCATTTACAGATTTTGGGCTTTTCTCCAAGACACTTTGTACCCAGTCTGTGGTAGAAGTTGTAGGAAAATCTGGGTCCCTCTCCAGCAGTCTTCCTCTGTCTCACTGGCAAGTAGGAGGTCATCTACATATTGCAATAGGGCACACCTGCAGCCCTCTTGGGGGTAGGTGACTAGATCTGCTGCCAAAGCTTCCAAAAAGGAGAATTTTTGAAGCCTTGTGGGAGCAGGGTCCAGGTTAGTTGAGTTTTCTGCCAGGTCTGGGATCTTCCCACCCAAAGGCAAACAGAAGCTGGCTCAGGGGGGCCAGCTGCAGGCAGAAAAAGGCATCTTTCAGGTCCAAGCAAGTGATCCAGGCAGCTTCAGGTGGCAGCTGTCCCAGCAAAGTGTACGGGTTGGGAACAACCTGATGTAAGGTGAGAGTGGCATTGTTGATTGCTTAAAAATCCTGAACTGGTTGATATTTTGTCCCATCTGGTTTCTTTACTGGTAATAATGGGGTGTTCCTGGGTGACTGGCACTTAATCAGGTTTCCCTCTTTCTTCAGGTGTCTATGTGTTCTACCATGCCCAATTGTGCTTCACAGGACATCATATACTGCCTCTGCCGGACCGGAACCACTCCAGGCTTCAGGTCGATGATGATTGGTGCATGGTTCTGTTCCATTCCCAGTGGATTTCTTTCTGCCCAATCCTGGGGAAAAAGTTCCAGCAGTTTTTACGGATTCTGGCTTGAATTTTCTTCTGCATGAAGTCTCCATTCCTCACTTTGGGGTACGGTGATGAGAGTGAGGCTGGCCCCAAGGCTTAAACTTGCTGGCCCCTCACACTTGAAGGTAATCTGGGCCCACAGTTTGGTTAAGAGGTCCTTACCAAGTAGAGGAACTGGACATTCAGGCAGGTATAGAAATTCATGAGTCACTTTGTGGTCACTAAGCTGACAAGTTCTCAACTGGCAAAAAGACTGTTGATTTGACTGGTTTCCAGTTGCTCCTATGATGTTAGCAGTTTTCCCGCTAAAGGGGGTGACAGGGGTTGTGACCACAGAATATTCAGTGCCTGTGTCTACCATGAAAGCCACTGACTGGCCCCTGACTTGTAGTTTGAACATGGGCTTGTGGGGGCCAAGTTCCAGTGAGCCTGGTCACCCCTATTCAGGGCCGAGTCCCTCTAGCCCAATCAGATGGTCCTGGAGCTCAGATCAGTATTTCCCTTTGGGGTTGCCCACTTCATGCACCCAACTCTTTTGGGGGCAGTCATTTTTCCAGTATCCACTTTCTTTGAAATAAACACATTGGTCTCCAGCCAGGGGTGTCTTCTTGGTACTTGTCCCCCCTTTTCAAGGTGGTCCTCCTTGTCCAGGTGTGGTCGGGATTTCCCATGGCTACTACCAGAAAGGAGGCTTGATGTTTCATTCGCTTCTTGGCCTCTCATCCAGCAATTTCATCTCAATTGATGAACACTTCATTTGCGACCTCAAGGAGTTGGGAGATGTTCACTCCCACAAACCCTTCTAATTTTTAGAGCTTTCTTTTAATGTCCAATGCTGCCTGAGTGACAAAGGCAGCATTCTCCATCCTCTGGGTATCCAGAGCTTCTGGGTCAAAAAGGGTGTAGATTCTGAAGGCCTCACAAAGTCACTCATAGAAATCTCCCAGAGATTCATCGGGCTTTTGAGTGTAAAAAGTCATCTTTGTCTTATTTGTGGGTCGTTTTGCCCCTTCTTGCACCTCTCAAAGGAACACATCCTGATATTGCTGGAGTGCAGCCTGCCTCTGATCAGTTTTAAAGTCCCAGTTTGTTTGGGCCTGTGGTGCCGCCTCTCATGCCCAATCTTCCGGTTTAAGATGCCGGTCGGGACCTGCTCCTGCAGCCACTTTCAGGCATTTGTCAGTATCCGCTGTCTCTCTTCCATATTAAACAAAGTCAGGAGGAGTTGGTGGCAGTCATCTCAAGTAGGACAATGGGTTTAAAAAGTAGATTCCTTGAGATCAATACGGGCCTGGGGCTTTTACAAGTAGGAAAGGGTGTGGTGCTTCTAGTTCAAGAGGTCTGTAGTTGTGAAGGGCTGGTAATATAAAACAGGCTTTCTGGGTTGGATAGTTCCATTCTCGTCGATCTGGTTTGGACCTGGCATTTCAAGGAGGAGCATCTGTAACGCGGGTTGCGCTGATCGAAGCCTCCTTGCTATTGGGGTTCTGGGGCTCTCTCCAGAGTGGGTCAATGGTCCCAAAAGGACAGAAGATGGGGCTGTCTCCGGGAGATCCGCCTGTGCTCCTGGGCTAAGAATGGGAGCTTAAGCAGCCGGAGTGTATAGTGGGGGTGGTGGGTCCTCTTCTGAAGATCCTTGATGAATGACCAGTTTATGGGACCCCATTCCTTGTGCAACTAAGACCTTGCTCTGTCCCTTTTTTCCAACTCAAGTTGAAACCAAGGGGGCAGATTCCAGGATATTTCTACCTAAGAGTAAATGTAGGGAAACTGATCGGGGTGGCCAAGAGTTCTTGTGACTACAAGCCACACTGTGCAGACCCTGGCTATATCCAGGATCCCTTCCAAGGGCTAGTCAACACCAAAAGTGGGCCATTCTAATTCACATAGGGTATGGAGGGTTCCAGGGTTCATCCGGATGCCATAATCTCCAGAAAAGCCCTTTATAAAATTCTTAAGCATGCAGTCTAAGACAGTGGATTTTGACTGTGGTGAGCCCATACCCTGTGTCAGTGGTGCAAGACAGACAAAAAAGGGTTTGCCTCTTTCGAGGCTACTCTGATGCCCGCCTGTCCTTGTCTCTTGCTAGTACTTCAGGTCATCTTAGCTAAGGCGTCTGGGCAAAGTTTGGGTGAACTGTTATGGTGTATGAAGTAGCCACAGAAAACAGGTTATCACCCACACAGGCTCCATAGCTTAGGCTGAGTCACAGACTAATACAGCAGCACAAGCCTCTGCCATCCTCACTCACTCACAAAGTCATTCAGAGGTTACTTGAGATTTCAGAAGGTAATCAGTCTCCCCTTCCATCCAGAGATGGGTCTGACTGAGGACTAGGCACCCAGGGCCTTACCTTTCCAGAATCTTCTGGCACTGTTCAGTCCGCCTCCCCACTGAGTCAGGCCAGGGTATGGGGATGTGGCCCATGAGAACCACTTCAGAAGGAGGTCCCTTTAAGAGGACAGGTGGTGCCTACCTCATTCACTTGGAGATCACCACTGGCCGCAACTGTCAGCCCCTGCCAGAGGCACAATGAGCCTGCTCAGTTGGGTTTCCTGTTCAGGGAACCAAATGTTGCAGCAGAAATGACACTTAAGACGATGAGAAAGCCCAAACAGCACTTGCAGATGTGGAGGAACAAAGTTTTATTATGCATGGGCACAGAGGAGAATTCAGTCTCCAAATTTTGAACCCTGGCCATCAGCTTTTATGGGGTTATATAGGTTTCTGTTCATTGACTAGTGGGTTGCTGGGCAAGCAGGCTGGTGGGGTTTACAAAAGCAAAAAGCATGTTTAGCTTGTCTTCCTAAAGCAGAGGACCTTGGGTGCACGAGGAAGAGAGACGCCAGGGAGCTGTTTATCCTTCTGAAGCTGTGAGCTTCAGAGAAAAGGGGAGAGAAGCCATTTATCTTTCTGAACCTGTGGGTGTCAGTTAAAGGGTCGGGGATCAGGGTTGCAGTATTTTCTTTATGAGTCTGAGATTTGCTTAACAATTATGAAGGATGTATTTTTGCTAAAGAAAAGGAGAGTATTTTGTCTTAAAGTAAATAAACTGTTGCAGAATTAGAAACAAGAAAGTATAGGGAAAAACCTGAATAGATAAAGAAAGTTGTAGAAGGTTTGTGGAAATGAATTTTATTTGTCATGGGCAATGCTGCCTAAGATTTGATAAGCTTATTCATGAGATATTTTAAGTGCTTTTCATATCAAAGTGTATTTTAAAAAAACTAGAATTTGGTTTTCTCTCTGTTAAAATGATGAAATTTTCTTTGAATATTGGCCTTCCCTTAGTGAGAAGTTATAAAAGGCTTCCATAACCATCTGAGGAAACTTCCTAGACGACAAAGATAATGTGTCTTGTAAGAATAATATCCTTATCATTACTTATATTGATCTCATCATATTTTACTGTTTAAGAGAACAAGTATTTTCAATATTTAAAATATCTAATTTTTGGCTTCCTTTGTTGTATAATCATGTTATTTCCTATATATCCTTTTTTTTTTATTGTGTGTAAAAATCAAATTTTTCACAATACATACCAATATTTGCAAAATGATATATAAATATATATGCATATATGAGAATTTGCTTACATAAACGTCATTTTTTAATATATATATATTTTAAAAGGTGCTTAGATTACCCAAATATTACACAGAAATTACAGGAATTCCCATGTTCCCCACCACCCACACCACCCACAACATCTCACACAAACATCCTTCATCAGTGTGGCACATTACCCACAATGGATATACACATCCTGGGGCCTTGCCACCAAGTATAGACCACAGTTCACATCGTAGACCACACTCTTTCCCACACAGTTCTGCATGGTATATGCTGATGTAAAATGGCCTACCTTTTTCACCTCAATGCCACTCAGGACAACCCCCAGCATATGAATGCATTACCTTCCCCCAACGTGGGACATGACTCCTGGGGATTAGCCTCCCTGGCAACGAGAGATTAATACCAAGTGCCAACTGGCAACATGATTGGAAAAAGACCTTGAACAAAACGGGAAACAGGTAAAGAGAAATGAGTTCATGTGGCTAAGAGACTTCAAAGAGAGCCGGGAGGTCATCCCAGAGGTAATGCTTACGCACACCTCAGTAGTATCTCATAGAACACAAAAGTGGACATCACCCCACACAGAGGGGCTCCTGAGGGCTCTGGAGACACCCAGGTCCTATATAAGGGGGGATAGCCCCAGAGATTGATGCCTTATTAGTGGGCTCTACTTTGGAATCTGTGTTCCTGAGAGTGACAGAGTTGGACTCAAATAAGTCATCCCTGCACATGGTCCATCAGGCCCTTCTATTCAAACCTATATGTGATGCTGGAGTTTTTAGGTGTACTTCCAGAGACTGGAGCCTCTGGCTTACCTATGTGCCAGCTGTGCCTGGAATCTCAGTGGAGATGCAACTCCTACCCTACAGCTCAATGGACTCATCCAAGTCACCAGGCGAGAAGACAACGATGGGCAACGGCCATCCCAGGGAATGGAGAGGGCCTATGGCTGCAGGCAGGATAATCCCATCCACCATATCCATGGGATATAAGCCCTCTCTCACATGGAGGTGGTGTGGACATCACCATCCCAGTCCCTTCAGGATTGGGGGATGAGCTGTAGACTAGAGTGGACTTAATGGTATTCTGTTGTAGACATATTGTGATTCAAGCAATGGAAGAAATTATAACAGTGAGGTGGAGCCGGTGGCCACTGGATGCTTTGGGGGCAGGGAGGGGAAAGGCAGTTGAAATACGGGGGTTTTTTCGTGACTTGGGGGTTGTCCTATATATACTTTTAAAAATTTTATTGTCCCTTTGATTAAATATGTAACCAATCATTGTTTATTAGTGACCTATAATCCTATTTAGCCAGGTGATCAAACCTCCTAGAATTTTTTAAATGTTGCCTTAACAAAATCATACCCTAAATGACATATTTTTTCATTTCAAAGTGTCTTTGGTATTTTCCAGATGTCCCTCAGAAAACTGAAAAGAATTTGTTCTTTCACCTTGTAAAAAGAAAAGTTCTAGATATAGTTATTTTGATTTGATATGTTATGGGTTGCATGAGAAGTGTTGTTAAATTAAAAAGGATTTTCTAAATTTTTGTTTAAATTTATATGCTTGAAATGTTATAAATATTTATAGATCATAAAAACTTCCTAGATATTTGATAATATTTGAATTGTCAATGGCATGTACTGATATTATTAGAAAATAGTATAATACCATTGATCAATAAATTTATTCTTTAAATAAAAGTTACATTCCAAAAAACAACCAAAATTCCTTGTCAATTACATTGCTTTTCTCTGGTGCTTCTCTAAAAGTGCTTGCAATCAGCAATAGATCAGAACTTCATTTTCACCACAAAAATTGGAGAAAGTTGAATGAGAATAAAAATGAATCTGTAAATAATATTCCACCTGTCAAAGTAGAATATTGTGAATTTGCTTAATCCCACTGTATTGTATGCCTGGGAGGGGTTGAGATGAGAAAGTATGTACATATGCATATATATACACACACATATATGTATATATACATATATACATATATGTGTGTGTGTGTGTTTCCACAATCAAAAAAAGAGAGACCTAAAGAGATAATTAAATGAGAAACATAAACCTGGTTGAAACTAATAATGGAGAAGAAATATGCCAAAAAAGATAGTATTGAGACACATGAAAAAACTTTAATATAATGTGTAAATTTTACAACAATGTTAAATTTTCTAAACTTGATAATGCTGCTTAAGTTGTTTACAAAGGTGAATATCCTTGCTCTTGGACATATACATGCAAGGATGTATTATGTATTTAAGGAGCATGATGTATACAACCTACCCTAAAATGTTTAGAAAATAGATAAATTTCTAGACACATGAACAGATAGAGAGGGGTGGGTGGATGATAGATGATAGATAGATAGATCGATAGATGGATGGATGGATAGATAGATAGATAGATAGATAGATAGATAGATAGATAGATGATAGATAGATAGATAGAATTATGCAACAAATGAGGCAAAATATTAAAAGTTCTTGGATATCTGGTTGGGTGGCAATGTTGGAGTACTCCATATGGGTTTTGCATTATTTTTCAATTCTCATGTAATTTAGAAGCAATTTCAAAATGAAACATTTAAAAAAATGAATAATTACTTACCTCTTGGCTTTAAACTTGTTGGCAAACCACAGATATGTTTTCATTATATTTTGAACAGAAACTTCAGCTTTTATGAATATTATTAACTATTTTTACTTCTGGAATGACTTTACATTAACACCCTTTACCTCCTAATGAGGATATCTGAAAAACAATGTGCACAGTGAAGAGTGATCTGTCCTGAGACCCTATTATTGATCCTGAAAGATAGACAGCAGACTCTGTGTAACATGGCCACAGTATTGTAATCTTCAGAGAGGAAATCCAGAAAGAATCTATAGCCTGGCAGCAAAATATGTAGCAATGTATTAGATACCAACAATACTACTATAAAGTTTGAGTAGGAAACCCAAGACATTTCAGGTGCATTGGTCTCTTGCTTAAAAAGAGCTCCTCATGGACATGACCCCCCTTTATTCAGGCATTATTATTGATAAACATAATGTCTAGAGTGAACAAAAAAGTGGTAAATCGATAGGGTTTCTTCTTGCTTGCCAGAATTAAAATTTATTTTTGACAGAATCTGTTTTTTTTCTAATAAGGGCAACTGTGAGCTTTGGGCAACAATCTTTGAGGACTACTGGAATTAATTTCATACTTTGAAGAAATAAAAAATCAGATCCATGTTGTTGAAGAAGGCAATGGTCTTTTAGTCTAGTATAATGTAGTAGTCATAAGAACAAGATAATATTGTTAAAAGAAATTTTAATTTAGCTTAATTCAACAGCATTAAATTTAGAATCTCACAGTTTATTGAGTTAATTCAGAAATTGGCAGCACTTCATTTAGAAAATGAAAAAGAGTTCCAATGAGTGAGTGAAAAGTTCGTATAGGTCCATTCTTATAAGTTGTCTCTCCTGGACTAAAATTGGTTTATCAACAGATATTACTTAGATGTAGTTCTATAGAATGCATTCCATTTTTTTCCATTTTCTTTGAAATCTGCAGATCAATTGTTTATGTATTATAGAAAAGCCCCTCCTGTCAGAATCCATAGCAGCTGGTCATTTTATTAAACTTAACAATGTCTTCCCATTTGAACATTTTTCCAATGTTCTCATTCAAAAGATGACCAAAACACTCCCATCAACACCATTGATTTATGTTCTTGTCAAACACTTGAGTAGTCATGGTCAGTAATTTTTATCATTTTAACATTTTTATTTTGTTTTTGTATTTGTTTCCTTTCTCAATTAATGTAATGTTCTTTATGTGGCTGTTAGATCACATTTAAGAGCCTTGGAGTGGGGTTACAACTAACTAAATAATGGAGAAAATGTATACAATACTCACATTAACTGTAGAAAAATCATTTAATAAATATCAAAATTTATTCAATATAATGAGACCTAAAAGGGATATATAGAACCTTGCACACATAAACATCATGATATACATTCTTCTCAAGTGGTAATGGATCATTCTCCAGGATAAAACATATATTGGGTCACAAGAAAAACTCAATAAATTTAAAATGATTGAAATCATGCAAAGCACTTTCTTTTGCCATAATGGAATAAAGCTGGAAATCAGCAACAGGCGGAGTAAAGGAAAAGTCACAAATATATGGGTCCTAAGGAACACACGTTTAAACATTCAGTGGGTCAAAGAAGAAATTGCAAGAAAAATCAGTAAATATCTCAAGACAAATGAAAACAAGAACACAACATATCAAAAACTATGGGATGCAATGAAGACAGTGCTGAGGGGAAAATATATAGCCCCTAAATACTTAAATTTTTAAAAAAGAGCCAAAATCAAAGACCAAGCTGAACAATTGGAGGAACTAGGAAAAGAACAGCAACTAATCCCAAAGCAAGCAAAAGGAAACAAGTAACAAATATCAGAACAACAACAAATAAAATTGAGAACAAAAAAAAATAATAGAATCAATACAACCAAAATTTGTTTCTTTAAGAAGATGAACAAAAATTGACAAACCCTTAGTTGGCCTGACAGAGAAATAAAAAAGAAGATAAATGAGCATGGGGACATTTCTACTGACCCATTAAAAATAAAGAGGATCATAAGATGATAATTTGAACAACTGTGCAACAACAAATTAGACAATATAGACCAAAATGGGCAAATTCCTAGAAACACATAAAAAACTTACTCCAACCCTAGAAGAAATAGAAGACCTCAAGGAACCAAGGTATTGAAACAGTCATCAACCTCCAGAAGGACATTATGTAGAGTGAGGCAAGCCAGACACAAAAGGACATATATTGTATGATTTCCCTATTATGATATAAATCTGTGAAATATAAATATATGAAATATGAATATGGGTAAAATTGCACATATAAGGCTGTTTTTCTTTGAAGGTGAACAAATGTAAGTCAGTACTACAAAATGTTAATATTAGACAAAAAATAACAAACCCACAACATTATACTAAGTGAAGGAGATCAGTCACAAAATATTACATATTGTATGAATCCATTTATATGATATGAAAATATAAATAAATTTATAAAGTTGAAATGAGATTACTGGTTATGTAGATCTGAGGAAGGAATTCTAGGGGGTGTGGAGTCTATCTTTTTGGTGTAATGAATTTGTTCTAAAATTTTTGAGATGATGAATGTACAAAATTGTGATTATACTAAAAGCCATTTATCATACACTTTAGATTGAATAGCCAGAAAAACCAGCTATGTACAATGGGGAAGCATACAGAGATTGAGAGGTGAGGAATTTTCTTGTTTGTTTGCTTGTCTGTTTTTTTTTTAATATTATTGAAATAATGAAAATGCTCTAATAGTGATTGAAGTGATGAATGCACAACTATGTGAATATGCCAAATACCACTGATTGTACACTTTGGATAAATTGTATGTTTATTAATATGTATCAATAAAATGGATTTGATTAAAAATAAATTAGAAAAGAATAAATTAATACCTTGTGTTTAAAAAAGCATTCACTTTGGAAGTTCTGTGATGGAAATAACAACATGGACCATGTAAAAGATACAGGTACAGCTGATGAAGAAGGGATATCTAGAGATGCCCCTACCAAAGCATTAGCATGATGAAGTTTCCATGGAGTGAAGGGATAAATTGTCAATAGGTAAACCCAGCAAAATAATGGAACCCTTGAAGATGAAGTGACCAGTCTGGACCCCAAATTAAAGAAAATTCAAGAGGAAAATCTGACATAGTGCTGTACAAAGTGATGAGCTAGAGTTCTTTAAATCTCCACCCTTTACCAAGGGGATTTTCCCAGAGTCTGAAACAGAACCATGTCATCAGCAGAAGACAATGTGGCCCCAGATATCAGGAGAGAAGATGAAAGCAAAGGACAGGGCTCAGCACCAACATGGATCTTACATTCACAATAAATCCAGCTATAACAGCTGAATAGGCACCAAGGGATTAATGCTGCCCTTTATTTCTAATCACAAAAAAGCTACATAAGGAGAATCCTTTGGAGAATGGCTTAGAATACACTTTTCTCAAGGACAGAAATCAGGAGCCATCTCTGTCTCATGAATGCTCAGGGATGAGGGACACTCAAGCCCAATGGCATCAGTGCCTTTAACTTATTTCTGAATGTGGTTCACATCTATTTGAGAAGTCATGTTTGCTTTGACAGGTTGACACCCAAGGGAATACCAGTTTCTAGAAGAATCCTATTTTATGCAGCGCAAAGTAACTGGTTGTAAATGAAAAAAAAAAAAAATCCACAACTTTTTTGTATCTGAATAGACCAGTTGTTATAAAATTAAAAAAACAAAAAACCTCCACAAAATGAAAAGCCCAAGAACAGATGGCTTCACAGATGAGTACTACCAATCATTTCATTAAGAATGATTACCAACCTTATATTACATAAATGTTACATAAAAAATGTAGGAGATTCCCACATCAATTATTCTGTTTGGTCTTCACAATAGCCATTGAGATATTTTTATTCCTATTTTAAAGACAAGGCCAATGAGGTCCAGAGGGATTCCTTAGCTTATCTAGTTACACATAAATAAAGTGACCAGGTGAAATAAAAAAAAAAAAAAGAATGAATACCAATCTTGCTCAAAGTCTTCCAAAAAATTGAGTAGGAGGGATCACTACCAAATTCACTCTTTGAAGCCAATGTCACACTAATGCCAAAGCCAGATGAATATACCACAAAAAAAGAAAATTATAGATTAATTTCTCTAATGAATATAGGTTAAAAAGATCCTTAATAAAATACTTGCAAATTGAATCTAACAATATATTAAAAGAATTATATCATGATAAGTGGGTTTTTACACCAGGTATGCAAGGATGTTTCAACACAAGAAAATCAATCAGAGGAATAAACCATGTTACTAACTCCAGGAGGGAAAATCACTTGATCATCTTAATTGATGCAGAAAAAGCATTTAACAAAATCCAACATTCTTCCATAATAAAAACACTGTGAAAGAGAGGAATAAATAGGATACTTTCTTACTATGTAAAGTGCATTTTTGAAAAATCTGCTGCTAACATTGTACTCAAGGGTGAAAGTCTGAAAAGTTTCCTGCTAGATCTGGAAAAAGAGAAGGATAACCACAAAGAGTACTGTTATTCAATATCATCTTAGAAGTTCTAACTAGAGCAATTAGGCAAGAAAAAGAAAGAAAATATTTAGGAATAAACTTAACCAATGACATAAAGGATTTGTGTTTTAAAAAACCTACAAGACATTGCTAAAAGAAAACAAAGAAGAACTAAATAAATGGAAGGACATTCCATGTTCATGGATTGGAAAACAAAATATCACTAAAATGTCAATTCTACTTTTTATCTACATATTCAATGCAATCCCAATAAAAATTCCAAAAGCCTTTTTTGTAGAATTGGAAAAGCCAATATTCAAATTTTTTTGGAGGAGTAAGGGGACTTGAAGTGCCAAAAATATATTTAAAAAAAGAACAAAGTTGGAGACTCTCACTTCCTGACTTTAAAACTTATTACTTAGCTACAGTTGTGAAAACAACATGGTACTGGCATAAAGATAGGCATGATGATCAATGGACAAATTGAGAGTTCAGAAATTGATGTTTACATTTATGGTCAAGTGATTTTTGACAAAGCTGTCAAGCCCACCCAGCTGTGCCAGAACAGTCTATTCAACAAATGGTGCTGGGAGAACTGGATATACGTATCCAAAAGATAGAAAGAGGATGCCTATCTCACACTTATACAAAAATTAACTCAAAATGAATCAAGGACCTAAATACAAAAGCTACAACCAGAAAATTCCTAGAAGAAAAAGTTGGAAAGCATCTTCAAGATCTTGCATTAGGTAGTAGTTTCTTCAACTTTAAACCCAAAGCATGACAAATGAAAGAAAAAAATATACAAATGGGACCTCCTCAAAAGTAAACATTTTTGTGCTTCAAAAGATTTTGTGAAGAAAGTAAAAAGGCAGCCTACTCAAGGAAAGAAATATTTAGAAGCCACATATCTGAGAAGCATTTTTATATCAATGTTATATGAAGATATTATACAACTCTTATTATAAATGGACAGGCAACCCAATTAAAATTGGGCAAAAGCCTTGAAAAGAAATTTTTCCAAAGAGGAAATACAAATTACCAAAAAGAACATGAAAAATATTCAGTATCACTACTGTACTGACTTTACTGTACTGACTTTAGTGTCTTTCTAGTTCTCAGCTGCCACACTGTTTATAGTTGAAAACATGCTTTCTCTAGTCTCTGATATCTTCTGAGAACTCCTAAAACAATGCTACATTTTAGGAATTTACTATTTTGACCTCATAATCTTCATGACTAATGGTGGTGAGAGCGTTTGGGAGAGTTGGTAGAATATGGCTACATGAAAAACATATGCCAATCTTAAACGTCATTGTTTAGAGAGGCATAGGGCCACATTCTTGGTGAATTAACATCTGTACAATTTTCTTTGAAAAATTATTTAATGTAAAGTGAATATAATGCAGTAGTTTTAGAATCAAAATGCCGTGACTGCACAGATAAACTCTCTATATTTTGACATGATTCTGGTTTTAAGATGTGCAGCTAATTAGTAATAAAATTTTCCAAAAAGGTCACAGAAGATGTTAGTTTTTAGAGATATGGCAAAGGTATCATTTAAATAACAGATCAACACCTATAAGAAAGACCATTATTCTTATTGGCTTCCATTCAGCCTTTTACTGTCAGATCCACTTAATCTGCTTTTCAGTAAGATAGCTTTTGCTTTTCTCCATTGACTACACTGCCTTCCACTGTGCTAGACATAAGTTTTTAATTTCCTTGAACCGAATTAACTATTTCTGACTGTTTTTTTTACCACCATGGATTTGCTCATACTGTCCTCTCTGTTTGGAATATGTCACATCTTCCATCAATCTCCCAAATCTTAGCTTTTTCCAAAGATGATATTTAGGTTCCTGCTTTTCAAAATGCCTTTTCTCTTATTTCAGCCCATGTTTAGTTACAGCCTGAGTGAATGACCTACCTCCAAGACACCATGGCATTTGAAGGGGGCTGGATTTGAGACTGGTTTAAGTTGTATCCTGGAGAATAGCATGGGGAATAGATGTCGGTTACAAGTACGCTAGCCATTTTCTACCTATTCCATGAAAAATAATCTTGCTGCAAGTGATGAGGCCATTGGGACCACTTTCCACATTTAAATTAACCTTGAGTGTCAATGTCTTCTCTAGCGGGTTGTCTATCACCATGGGACCTAACCATGCCTGCTTTCACCATTTAGAGCTGATCACTGGGAGTCCAGCATGAATGACTCTTCTTCCGTCTTTCTGGGCTCCTTCAATTAGACTTTTCTGTTCATAAACCACTTCAATAAGTAGAGTGCCCAATAGAATCCCTTCTATCTTAGGTACATTTTTTCAGCCTAGTTCTTTTACTTATGTTTTCTCTGGTCCAGTGTTTGAGTTCATCATGAGGTGATTTCTTTCTAATGACCAAAATTTTCAGAAAATACTTTGAGATATAGGGAAAATGATTTCTTCTATTTTATGAATTCTAAATTTTATGCAAGTTTATCATAGAAAATTCATACATACTGAATTGTATAAATAGAAACTCAAATATTCTGAGCCTCCCTCCATCCAGTGTCCATGTAGAGGTCATTGTTATGAATGTATGGATATATGTTTTTAATGATATATGTAAAATCAAATATATATTTAGATTTCCCAAGGTGGATTGAAAGTAGTAGGCTGGGGACAAAGTCAGAAATTTTCCAAAGATGCAGGTCTATATTTATGTTTTCTCTTTCCTCTTCCACTTATCAATGGAAAAAGAAAGATAGAAAAAATATGCTAGAGGAACAACATTAAAAAGGACAAGAATATTTCCTAATTTCTCAAGTCAGGTCAGCTGCCAATCAGCTATGGAAGCTTGAGAAAGTCACCTCACCTTTTAGACACACAGTTTTTTTCTATAACAGGATGGCCTTGAACCAGATGTTTGCCCGTACTTGTCCATTTGTATCTTCTTTGATTTTATTGTAGCTACACAATCAAGTGTGTTAACAATAATATTATTAATAACAGAGGCAATTAGTGTCAAAAATGAAAATAATTCAGGTTGGTAAATGCATATTTTGGTGACTTTTGTACCGCCAGTGTTTCTGCCTCTCAAATGTGGACTTAGAGGTTACCAGCATTCTCAATGTTATTATCTGTTTCCTATCCAATCTTATCTCATTCATTTGGCTGTGTTTTTTAAAAATCAGTGCTACTTTACTCCTTTATTGTACAAAATTGTGAAAGTGAAGATTCAGATCAAAGAAAAAGCCTTTTATCGACCAGATGGAGACTACAGTTCTAGAATATAACCACTAAGTTAATCAGTTACAATACATTCTCTTTACTCAGTTGGATTCATTCAACTGGGAGTCTATGTTTGGAGGACCTGAGAAGAGAAAGGAAGAAAAACAAAAGAAACTGCCTTGTAGATGGCATGGAGACTGGGAGGAGGGTATGCATATTTTATATATTAGAATCCCTGCTACCTGGGAGGTGAATTGGTGGAAAATAGAAATTTCCTGCTTAGTGTTTTATTTGCTTCTTCAGTCTTAAGTTTGAATGTTTGAATGTGAATCTTATTTTCTATTAGCTTTCATGGCATATCACATATAGTCAGAGCACCTGAGTTGGATTTTTTAGGATACCAAAACTTGTAGCCCACAAATTCTTCCAAGGCTTCATGGCCAGCTGCTTTCTAAGAGTGCAGTTTGTGAATCACAGATAACCATCTCATGGGTGATATAGCAGTGCAGTTTCTACCAAATCTTTAAAGATTGTTTATGAGCTATTTTAATTCAAAAGTCTCACAAATCTGGAAGCACATTTAGTGTCAAAAGAGTCTAAAATAATGTATGCATTTATTTATTTTACAAACCATGGGTTCATGTTAAAGTTGACAGTTTTGGAGTAGTACATTTCAGGTCAGGTCAGTTGTTTATAATGCAGCATTTATCATTTGATTCTCTGACCATATTTTAAGGGACTATTCAATGCTAAGAATTAATAAGGGTTAAGAAAATATGTAAGACATTATATCCCAGAACCAAGAGACCCAGGTGTTAATATGAAAGGAAATCAGAAACATAGCTAGAGCTTTCTTGGTTAAAAATACAGACACAAAGAACAAATACTGTATGATTGCCCTATTATGAACTAAATATATTATGAGAAATATAAATATATTATGTGAAATATGAATATGTGTAAAATTGCTTATAGAAGAGCATTTTCCTTTGAAGCTTAACAAATGTAAGTTAATAGTACAAAATTTTAATATTAGACAGTGAAAACCATTATACTAAGTGAAGGAGGCCAGATGCAAAGTACAACATATTGTATGATTCCATTTATATAAAATGTAAATATAAATCTTTTTATAAAGATGAAAGGAGATTAGTGGTTTTGTACATCTGAGGAAGGACTGCTGAGGGGTGTGGGGTGTTTTTTTATGGAGTAATGAATTTTTTCTAAAATTTTTGAGGTGATGAAGCTACAACATTGAGATTATACTAAAAGCCATCGATTATACACTTAGGAAAGAATAGCCAGAAACAGCAGTTATGTACAGCGGGGGAAGCATAGAGAGATTGAGAGGTGAGGAATTTTCTTGTTTGTATGTTTATTATTATTATTGAAATAATGAAAATGCTCTAATAATGATTGAAGTGATGAATGCATAACAATGTGATTATAGCAAATACCATTGATTGCACACTTTGGAAGAATTGCATGTTTATTAATATGTATCAATAAAATTAATTTGTTATAAAAGCAATAAAAATATATTTCTAAATTGTACCTATTGCAGAGATCATGGTATTCCATGAATCTCAGATCTTCATATTATAAAGTGACCTGCTATGTCCATGTCTCCATTTCTCAGTGCTGTACATCCAGCTCTGAGTTTCATGGTACTCCTTTCTGTGTCCTCTGTTGGAAACATCCTCCCTCTGGGAGCCAGGACTTGTAGACCAACAGCCCTGTTGAGTGGATGGGAAGCACAAACACCCCAAGGGGATTGCTTGGAGTGATGATGAGCAAGGTCACTCTTTCTTCCATCCCTAGTTGGCATACGAACTTATTCAACATTTTGGAATCAGAGGACCACATAGTGGTTGTGGCCTATAATTGGCATCTACTTCATCCTGTGCATGATTCCCCATTTGTGTGTGGTGTCATCTTCAAGAGGCCACAGCACTGCATTATCAGCTGGTAATTTTTGTGTGGTGTGGTATGGGGTAGGACCAGAGGATTTATATGTCTATCCTTATGTCAATATCACAGTATCTTGATAACTATGTCCTTGTAGTAAGTTTTTAAATCAGGTGATGAGAAACCTCAATATCATTCTTTATTTTCAAGATCATTTTGGCTACATGGGTCCCCTTCTGATTCAATATAAATTTAAAGCTTGGCTTTCCATTTCTGCTTTTAAAAAATCTGCTGGATATTTTTATAGGGACTACATAGAATTGTAGATTACTTTGAGTAATATCGTGATCTTAACAATATTAAATCTCCAATCTATAAATGTGGCATGTCTTGCCATTTGTTTGGTCTTTTTTATATTTTTTTTTAATTTTTAAAAAAATATTTAGATTACATAAATGTTACGTAAAAATAGAGGTGATTTCCATATTCCTTGCTCCCCACACTGCCCACCTTTGCCCCATTTACAACATCCTTCAGTAGTGTGGTATGTTCATTGCAATATTTGAAAACATTTTGTAGCATTGTCACTAAGCATGTATTATAGTTTATGTTGAAGTCTACACTCTATCTCACACAATTCTGTAGGTTATGGCAAAATATATAATCCCCTGCATCTGCATTTATTTAGTCTTTTATTACTTTCATCTGTGTTTTGTATTTTTCAGTGTACATTTCTTTCACCAACTTGTTAAATTTATTCTTAGATATTTTATTCTTTAAGATATTATTATTAATGGAATTGTTTTATTAATTTTCAATTTTGTTTTTTCATTACTGGAATGTAGAAACTGAAATAATTTTTGTGTTTATCAGGTACATTGCAATGTTGCTGAATTTATCAGATCTACTCATTTCTTGAAGATTCTTTGGAATTTTCTATATAAAAATGCTGTCATCTCTGCTTATGTGTTTACAATTGTTATATGCCCTAAGTAGATTGACTCTTTTATTAATACAATGTTATATTTATTATATAATATATCCCTCTTTGTCTTTTGTAACAGTTTTCAATTAAACTTTATTTTACTCTGATATTAGTATAGCCATTCCTGCTCTCTTTGATTCCAATTTGGATAGACTATTTTTCCATCATTTCACCTTCAACCTACTGTGTCTTTTGGTCTAAGGTTAGTCTCTTATAACAAGCATGTGGGTGAAAAATGACTTTTTATCCAATCAACCATTCTCTCTCTTTTTACTGGAGAGTTTAATCCTTTTAAATTCAAGTACCTACTTATAAGGCAGTACTTATTTTCTTGATTTTGCCATTAATTTTTTTTCTAATTCCTTGTAGGTGCCCTGATGCCTACTTTTATTTTTTTCTCTATTTTTTAATTTTTATTTTTAAAGGTACTTATACAAATATCACATAATTAAAATGGGGGAATCCCATATTTCTCACTTCCAACATCTCCCACATTTTCCCACATTAATAACATCCTTCATTAGTGATGTACATTCATTCCAATTTATGAACATATTTTGGAGAATTGCCACTAAGCATTAAAGTTTACTTTGTAGTTTACACTCTCTTCCACACAATTGTGTAGATTATGACAAGATTATAATGGCCTCTATCTGTCATTATAATGTCATTCAGGACTATTCCCAAGTCCCAAATACGCCCACACATTACTACCATTTTTCCCTCTGTCTGCCCTAAGAACCTCCAGTTGCCAGTGCTTCCACATCAATGATATGATTTCTTCCATTGCTGGAAACACAATAAGTCTATAGTAGAATATCAGTAAATCTACTGTAGTCCGTAGTTCATTTGCCAATCCTGAGGATCCTGGCATGGTGATGTCCACTCCAACTCTAAGTGAGAGGGGGCTGTGTTCCCATAGTGCCATTGGATGGGACTTTCTTGCTTGCAGTTTTAGACTCTCTCATTTACTTAGTATGGTAGTTGTCCGTCATCACTTCTATGTTAGTTGTCCTGGGAGAGACCAGTGAACAGGAGAGTAGGTGTTTCAGCTCTGATGAGATTCAGGGTCCAGTTGCTACATCCACAGCCCAAAGATTTAATCTCTTGGAAGTACACCCACCAACTCTAGTACTAATTGTAGGTTCAAATAGAAGGACAGAAGAGAAATGTGTAGGGAAACCACAACTGGTTCAATTCTGTCACTCTGGGAAGCATAAATTCCAAAGTAAGTCCCATTAACAAGACACCAAACTACTAAGCTATCTGACCTAACTATCATGTCTTAATGTCTCCAGAGCTCTCAGGAGCCCTGCTATTTGGGGTAGTATCGACTTTGGCAGTCAAAGAGATCCTGCTGAGACGTGCATTAGGTGAATCTCTGGAATGAGCTTCTGACTCACTTTTAAGTTTCTTAGTCATATAAACTCATTTGTCTTTCCTGTTTCCCCCTTTTGTTCAAGGTCTTTTTCCAGTTGCATTGCTAGTTGGTTCTTGGTGGTAATCCCTCAGTGCCAGGGAGGCTCATCCCCGGGAATCATGTACCACGTTAGGGGGAACATATTGTATTTATATGCTGAGTTTGACTTAAAGAGAGGCCACTTCTGAGCAACAAAGAGGCTCCCAGGACGTAACTCTTAGGCACTCTTCAACACTAGGCTAAGTTGCAAATTCAAGAGCAAAAGCATAGTCATCAATATCAAGGGCCCATCAATGGACCAGCTTTCTTCACTAGTCATTGCCCCTGTACTTGGGAGATTGTTCCTGCTCCAATATAGAATGTGTCAGAGCTCTGCAGGATGTGAATTCAATAATTTTTCATTTGATGTGTTTATCTCTACCCACTGTGGCAATGCCCTGTGACTATTTGAACATATCTAAATACATTATATGTATGCCCAGGTGAACTTCCTCCCATATATACCCCATCACTGACACCCTACCCCATTGATCCTCCCCTGCCATAATTGTTACCTTAATGTGATTCAAAACGTCTTCAAAAATGAAGCCAAGAATATTGCCAAATTCAATTAATAGGAAAATGAAGTAGTAATGATAGGTATAAACATAAGAAATAAAGTACATAATAATTTAGAAAAACTTTAAGGTAAAAAATTGGGGTATTAAAAAGTGAGAAATATTTTAAAAATAAAATGAAAATTTAAAAAAATGATGTCTTGCCTTTCATCACTGCAATATTAGCTGTGCTGTATGTACAGTGGCATTTTCTTCCATTTCTTCCCCAGGGTCTTACTTTTTTTATACAACGTCTTCAAAGAAGTTTTAGGTCACAGTAAAGTTGCATATAGAATATAGGGGACTCCCATATACTCAACATCCTCCCCCTTTTCCCCCTTCCTTATTAATAATCTTTACATGTGGATGATACATTTGTTACAACTGATGTGTAAATTTTGAAAAAAAAGCTACCAACCATGGTAATGGTTTACATTATGGTTTACATTTTAGACCATACACTTTTATAAGTTTTTTATGCAATTTAAATAGCCTGTATCCATCATTGCAAGATCATGCAGAACACTTCCATTCCCCCATAAATAACCCCTCTTCAATCTGTTCTATTCCTCCATCCCCCTTCCCTTGGAGCTCACGGCGACCACCAGGCTTCACTCTTTGAAGGACAAGATTCATAGATACTTGCAACAATGCTGAAAGCTGGACACATTAGTTTGTCCTCCCCTATTAGGAACTGCTGATGCTCTTGAGAGAAACCCTCTCCTCTATTAGAGAACATATCGGGTGTCCACAGCAAGGGGGTCCAACTCCTTGCCACTCATTTGTGGGTCTCCCCCGACTGATACAGCATATTTTGACAAAATCGTCACACGCACATTCTCTAGAACACTGTCCAAGATGTGCTTCCTCCCAAATGCCCCCACATTCAACACCTTAAACAAGTAGCCCTTTCTTGTCATATTGTTAATAAAGTTTTCTGTACATTGTAGTTTCACCCACATAGCCACCAATCCCCAGTGTTAACCTGCTCCCTCCCCCAACCGTTCCCCCAGTTCTATGGACCATCCAACTCATCCTCCTTATCCTAACTCCCTGTCAAGCTTGCACCCCCTACCCAATAATATTCTTACACCCCTATCATATCTCCTCTCTGCACAACTACTCACTTCCACTTTATCATAGATTTCACCCATATGGGCTGTCAATCCCTGGCTTGCTTCACTCAACATAAGATCCTCAAGGTTCATCCACCCTACCAAGCCATGCAGCTAGATGATGACATAACAGGAGAGTAACACAAGGGAGACCCAAGAGGAGACGAGCTTAATAACCAGGAACTAAGGTGGTACAGGTGGTAGGATGCCTCTCGCCCACATTGGAGTTCCCAGGATCAAATCCTGATGAAGACAGGAGGAGAAGCATGAAAATAGAGGGCAGGAAACAGACACAGAGAATTGCACAGTGAATGGACACAAGACAGCAAAAAAAGGGGAGGGGGAGGGATAAAAATGGATAAAAGTAAATAAATAAATAAATTTTTTAAAAAAGATTCATCCATATTATCCCATATGTTAGTACTGTATTCCTTCTTACTGCTGAGTAATATTCCATTGTATCTATATGCCATATTTGTTAATCCATTCATCTGTTGATGGGCATTTGGGTTGATTCTAACTTTTGGCAATGGTGAATAATGCTGCTATGAACATTAGTGTTCATGTATCTGTTCATTTCCTTGCTTTCAATTCTTCTGGATATATAGAAGCAGTGGAATTGCTGGCTCCTATGGGACCATTTTTTGAAGACACCAATTCACTTCCAGTTGATTGAGCTTGGTGGCCTTGTCGAATATCAGATGACTGTATACAGGAGGATGTATATCACAACTCTTAATTCAGTTCCATTGATCAGTATGTCTATCTTTGTGAAAATACCATATGGTTTTGACCACTGTAGCTTTGTAGTATGTTTTGAAGACAGGTAGTGTGATTCCTCCGATTTCATTTTTCTTTTTCAATATATCTTTGGCTATTGTTGGCATTTTCCCCTTCCAAATAAATTTCACAGTTTTTCCAATCCAGTAAAAATTGCTGTGGTGATTTTTATTGCAATTGTATTAAATCTATATATCAATTCATGTAGAATAGACTTCTTAATGATATTTAGTGTTCCTATCCATGAACAGGGAATACTGTTCCATTTATTTAAGTGTTCTTTGATTTCTTTCAATAGAGTTGTATAGTTCTCTGAATAGAAATAATTTACTCTTCAGTTCATTTTATTCATAGGTATCTAAATCTTTTACTTGTTATTGTAAATGGGATTTTTTTCCTGATTTCCTCCTCAGATTGCTCATTAGTGGTGTAGAAGTGCTACTGATTTTTACATGCTGAACTTAAAACCTGCGATGTTACTGAACTCATTTTTAAGCTCTAGAACTTTTGTTGTATATTTCTCAGGGAATTCTATGTATAGAATCATGTCGTTTGCAAATACTGAAATTTTTACTTCTTCCTTTCCAATTTGGATGCATTTTATATCTTTTTCTTGCCTAAGTGCTAAAAAAAATACTTCCAACACAATGTTAAATAGAAGACATAAATGTGGGCATCCTTGCCTTGTTCTTGATAGAAGAACAAGCTTTTAGGATTTCACTATTGAATATAATGTTAGCTGTGGGTTTTTCATATATATCCTTTATCATGTTGAGGATGCTTCCTTTTATTCCTATATTTTGTAGTGTTATTATCAGGCAAGGTTGCTGTATTTTGTCGAATGCTTTTTCTGATCTGTAGATATGATCATGTGATTTTATTCTTTCAATTGGTGTATGTGGTGTATTACATTGACTGATTTTCTTATGTTGAACCATCCTTCCATACCTGGGATAAAACTCACTTGGTCATAGTGTTTAATTCCTTTGATGTGCTGTTGAATACAGTTAGCAAGTATTTTGTTGAGGATTTTAACTTTAGGGTCATTAAAGAGATTGGTCTATTGTTTTCTTTTCTTGGGTGTCTTTGTTTAGCTTTGGTATTAAGGTGATTTTGGCATTTAGAGTGATTTAGACAATGTTTCCTGTGCTTCTATTTTTTGGAAGAGTTTAAACAAGATTGTTGATAGTTCTTACAGAATGTTTCGTAGAATTCACCCGTGAAGCCTTCTCATCCTAGGCTCTTCTTAGCTGGGAGGTTTTTGATGAGTAATTCTATCTCTTTACTTGTCATTTTTCTATTATGTTCATCAATTTCTTCTTTTGGCAATGTAGGCTGCTTGTGTGATTCTAGGAATTTCTCCATTTCCTCTAAGTTATCTATCTTGTTGTCATAAAATTCTTCAAAATATCCTCTTATGAAACTGTGTATTTCTGTGGGGTCAATGGTAATATCACTTTCCATGTTTCTTATTTTATGTAATTGCATCTTCTCTCTTTTTAACTTGGTTAGTCTCACTAAGAGTTTGTCAATTTTATTTATCTTCTCAAAGAACTAGCTTTCAGTTTTGTTTATTTTACCTAGTGCTTTCTTATTTTCTATTTCATTTATTTCTGTTCTAATCTTTGATATTTCTTTTTTATTTCTACTTCTTTTTCTAATTCCTCCAGGTGTTCATTTAGGTCTTTGATTTTGGATTTTTCTTCTTTTTTATTATAGGCATTATGGCTACGAATTTCCCTCTCAATACTTTTGCTGCATCCCATTGGTTCTGATATGTTGTGTTGTCATTTTCATTCAATTTAAGGTAGTGTTGATTTCTTTTGAGATTTCTTCCTTTACCCACTGTTTGTCTAAGGGTGTGTTTTTTAACTTCCATATTTTTGTGCCTAGTCTGTTTCTCTGCCACTTACTTATTGCCAGCATCATTACATTGTGGTCATAGAAATTACTTTATATAAATTCCATCTTTCTGAATTTATCGAGAGTTGTTTGTTGGTCTAGCATGTGATCTATCCTGAAGAATGATCCATTTGCACTCGAGAGGAATGTATATCACTTTGTATTTGGATATAATGTTTTGTATATGTCTTTTATGTCTATGTCCTCCTATGTATTATTCAAAGTCTTTGTTTCTTTATTGATTCTCTGTTCAGATAGTCTGTCTAATGGTGATAACGGTTTATTAAAGTCCCTCACTATATTAATAAAGGTGTGTATTTCTCGACTTAGTTTTTCCAGTGTTTTCCACATGTATTTTGAGGTGCCCTTGTAGGTGCATAAAAGTTATGATTGTTCTTTCTTCTTGAAAGATTACAGCTCTTGTGAATATATAGTGTTCATCTTTGTCTCTTATAATAGTTATGCTTTTAAAATCTGTTTGGTCTGATATTGGTATAGCTACCCATGCCCTTAATCTTATCGAGGTTCTTTTGTATGTGATGGTTATCTATTTTCTTGCTGCTTTCATTATTCTCTCTTTGTCTTGAGCATTGGATATTTTGACAAGTATGTGTCTTGGAGTAGGCCTGTTAGAATTTATACTGTTTGGGGTGTGCTGCACTTCCTGGACATATATGTCTATGTCCTTCAAAAAGCTTGGGAAGTTTTCAGACATTATTTCCTCCAACTCTCTTGCTGTCCCCTTTCCTTTCTCTTCTCCCTCTATAACGCATATATTTGAGCATTTCATGTTGTCATTAAAATCCCTAAGTCTCTTCTTTTTATCTATTTATTCTACTCTCTGTTTGATTTCTGATGTCTTGTCTTCCATATCACTGATTCTTTCCTCTGCCTGTTCAAATCTGCTGTTGTGTGCTTCCTGTGTATTTTTGACTTCTTGGATTGTGCCATTCATCACCACCATATTCGTTATCTTTCAATGTATGTTTACAATTTCTTCAATATGTTCCCCAATGTCTTCTTAATATGCTAAATCTCTTCCTTCACTTCATTAATTTGATTCATGATATTTGTTTGGACATTTCTGATTAATTTTTTCATGTTCTGCATCTCCTCCTAGTTTTTAATTTGTTCCTTTTACCTGAAATCTTGTTTCTTAGTATAGCTGTAATTTTTTGTTGGTATCTAAGCATCTGTTTCTCTTGATGGGTTTATTCTGTTTATTAGCTTTCTCTCTATTCTATGATTTTATTTTGTTGCTGTTTTTCTGTCTGTGGTAAAGTTTCCCTTTGATACTTCATTCCTTTTATTCTATTTCCTTGTTCTTTTGTATGTGTTTTTTCTTTGAAAGAAAATTTAGGACCAGAACAAAGGAAAAAATAAGAAGAGAAAAAGAATAATAATAATAGTGATAGTAAAAGGTAGGAGAGGCACCTACAAGACTAGGAATTTCAAAAATTAACATGAGCAAAAAGTATAGAGGAATAAGATGAGAAAAGTGGAATAGAAACAATGAAAGAAGGAACAGAAGATAGAAAATATGTAGAATGAATTAAAAGATATTATCTTAGAAAGAAAGTATTCAGTTTTTCACCATAAATATATCTGTATATTTTTCTTAGGTGCCATTTATCACTTTGAAGAAGTTGCCTTCCATTCCTAGTTCACTGAGAAATTTTATCTAAGGATGTTGAAATTTTAAATGCTTTTTCTGCATGCAGTTGATCTCATTGTTATTCTCCTCTTTTCTTTTAAATGATAAATTAGAACAATTTTCATATTTTTATCCCAACTTGAATCAGGTATAAAACTTTCTTGGTCATGATGTATTAACTTTTTAAAATTGTTTTGGATTCAATTTGCTTGTATTTTGAAAAGGATTCCTGAGAGATATTGGTCCAAAGTTTTTGTATTAGTCAAGGTTCTCTAGGGAAACCTATTTTTATAAGAAATGCCTCATGTCACTGTAGGGATGGGCAAGTCCAAATTCCATATGGCAGCCTGCACCCTGGGAACTCCAATGATGGTTTTCAAAGTAGAGAAGGGAATTCTCTCTTCTGGCTGCTGAAATCATCACTTCTCCTTTCAAGACCTTCAACTGCTTTCATGAGACTTCTTTCATTGTTTAAGGCAGTCTGTTCAGTTGATTAGATGTAAACAGCCATAGATGCAATCAACGTATGGATGATATAAATCCACAAAATATCATCACAGTAACAATCAGGTCAGTGCTTGCTTGCTTGACCAAATGCCCAGTTGACACATGAAGCTAGCCACCACAGTTTTCTTTTGAGATCTTTCTCTGCTTTGGCTATTAGGGTAATACCTCATAAAAGGATTTGTAAAGTGTGGTTTCCTCCTTCTCTCTTTCCTTTATGAGTTTATGTGTTATTGGTATTAATTCTTCCTTAAAGGTGTAATAGTATTCAAAAGTGAAGCCATTTGAGTATGGAGTTTCCTTTGTAGGAAGATTTCTTATTATGAATTTTCCTTCCTTCCTGCCTCCCTCCCTTCCTTCCCTCCCTCCCTTCCTTCCCTCCTTCCCTTTCTCTCTCCCTCCCTCCCTCATTTCTCTCTCTGTCTTTCTTCCTCTTGCTCTCTGTCTCTCTCTCTCCCTCTTGCAGTCTTTCTCTCTTTCTTTCTTTACACTGGGAGTTGAAACCAGGACCACATACAAGGGAAGAAGTCACTCAAACACTGAGCTACATCCACTCCCCAAATGATTTCTTTAATTAATACAGGGCTATTCACATTTCCTATTTCTTCTTGGTTCAGTTTTGATAATTTGTCTTTTTAAAGGAGTCTGTCCATTTCATATCAATTATCAAATTATTGGTATAAGTTGTTTATATTCGTCCTTTATTATATACTTAATGCTATAAATTTACATTTACATACTTTTTGCCACTTTTAAGTTTATATTGAAAAATACAGAAATGTGGCATTTCTCTGGTCCAAGAGTTTTTGAAACAATTCCCAGCACTGCATAGTTTTCATCACCCCACCCTCATTCCAGCCTCTCCCCAAGTCCCTATCCTGATTCCACCCCAAGATAATTCTGACAGGGTGAGGGAGATATTATTTATTTTTACCCTATCTCATCCTAGTTGAAACTTTAAAGACTAACATCAAAAACATCACAGAACAACATTGTAAAAATTAAATTAGAGGCAAATTTGGACTGAAGTGAAAATAAAGGCAGAACAAAACAAAGTGAAACCAGGAATACGTTTAGTACCCACACATGGCCTTAAGTTTCACGTTCTTACTCCAGGTGCTCCCTGAATTGCCTCTGAGTTCCCTGGAACCCAATTCAAAGAAAAATGTCAGAGAATCCAAAACATACACATTCAACAGTCACAAGAAACCTGGTAATGCCTTACTGACATGGGAGAAATAAATCTTTCCTGGATTTTACTAAGAGAACACTATGTGATGTAGTGAAAAGCCATCTCAACATTATCCCTTCCACATGTGCACTAATGCACACATACCTTGGAGATGTTATGAATTCAATTCCAGACCACGGCAATGAAACAAATATCACAATAAAATGAATCACGTGAATTTTCTGGTTTCCCAGTGTGTATAAAAGTTATGCTTACACTATATTTTAGTCTATTAAGTATGTAAAAAACGATGTATATACATTAAATAAAAATACTTTATTGTTAAAAAATGTTAACCATCACCTGATCCTTCAGTGAGTTGCAATCTTTTTGTTGGTCTTGCCTCGATGTTTATGCCTGTTGACTGATCAGGGTGACGGTTGCTGAAAGTTGGGGTGGTTATGGCAATTTCTTAAAATAAGAGAAAAAGGAAGTTTGCTACATCAATTGAATCTTCCTTTCACTAAAGATATCTCTGTAACATGTGATGCTGTTTGATAGTATTTTACACAGAATAGAACGTCTTTCCAAATTGGAGTTAATTTTCTCAATCCCTGCCAGTGCATTATGCACTAAGTTTGTTTAATATTCTAAATCTTTTGTTGTCATTTCAAGAATATTCACAGCATCTTTTAATAATATTTTTATTAATGACTTTATATCAAATTCACAAAAATAAAAAAACAGAAAAAGGCAGTTCAAAAAGTGTTGGAAACATTATTCTAAAATTTTTTTTCCAGGCACTTTTATCCACTCTAGTTCCAACTGCTAATTCAGTTGTTCCTCTAGTCATCAGGAAGACACAGTGATAAACATATTTATTTAAATGACATTGCCAACGTCTTCTTAGTAATGAAAAAATATTAAGAGAAAAAAATACTTAATCATATTCATATATGACAAAATCAAAACTCATATTCTTTTTCTTGCCTTTAGAATTAATATAGTATCAACTATGTTTTTGCTACAAAAACATTATGGTGTTGTTAACTATAGTCCATAAATTATATTAGTTATATTTTTCTCATATTTCACCACATTCTTAACACCCTGTAAAACATTCCTGTATTTATATTGTTAACTACAATCCTCATCTACTTCCAAAATCATTGTTATACATTCCCAATATTATCCTTCAGCTCTCCTCCAACTAATGTTAATCTTCCTATACTACTAATTTCAGCCACAATCACATCCATATATAAACAGTGTTTCTTACATTCATTATAAATGTGTTTCCATCTAGTCCAACATTTACCACATATTTATATTTGACTTTAATAAACATTTCTACATATATCCAGAATCTTCTCCCCCTTCTTATCCCACATTTCATGTCCCACTAACCTACACTTCATAGTCCAACTCTGTAAGTCAACTCATTTTATTTAGTTCATACCAGTGAGACCATACAATATTTTCCCTTTTGTGTCTTGTGTATTTCACTCAACATACCATCCTCAAGGTTCTTCCATGTTGGCATGCACTTCCACAATTGATTTCTTCTTACAGGTGAGTAATATTCCATTGTATGAATATACCACATCTTGTTTATCTACTCATTGAATGATGGACACTTAGGTTATTTCCATCTTTTAGCAGTTGTGAATAATGCTGCTATGAACAAATATCTTTTTGTGTTCTAGCTTTCAGTGCTTCTGAATATATTCCTAATAGTGGGGTTTCTGGAGCTAATGGAGTTCTATATTTAGTTTCCTGAGAAAACTCCAGATTGTCTTCCACAGAGTTTGCACCATTTCACAGTCCCACCAATAGTGAAAGAGTGATCCTATTTCTCCACATCTTCTCCAGCACTCGAAGTTTTCTGTTCTTTTAATAATGACTTTTTTGTATGGTGTGAGATAATATCTCATTGTAGTTTCAATCTGCATTTCTCTAATAACTACTAGTAACATCTGATAAAGATGCTGAACATCTTTACAGGTGTTCTTTGTCCATTTGTATTTCCATTTTGGAAAAATGTCTGTTCAATTCTTTTGAACATTTTTGCCCATTTTTTTAAAGTAAGTGCCAGGGATTGAACTTGGGACCTTGTAAATGGGAAGCAGGAGCTCAATCACTAAGCTACATCTACTCCTTTTTTGCCCATTTTTAATGGGTGGGTTTGTCACTTTGACTTTAAGTGGTATCTAAAGTCTAAAGTGGTATATATCTATTTATATAATATGTAACTCAATCCCTTATCAGATATACATTTTCTGAAGATACTTTCCCCCTTTTAGAAGACTGCCGTTTTACTTTATTAACAGAGGCTTTTGAAGGCAAAAGTATTTAATTTTGAGGCAGGCAATTTATCTATATTTTTGTTGTTGTTGCTCATGCTTTAGGTATAAAGTTCAAGAAACCACCACCATGGAAAACATCTTCAAGATGTTTCCTACATTTTCTTCTAAGAGATTTATAGTTCCAGTTTTTATGTTTAGGTTCTTGATCATTTTGAATTAAAATTTTTATAGAGTATGAGATAGGGTTTCTCTTTCTTTCTTTTGGATAATTATATCCAGTTTTCCACCAGTATTTGTTGAATAACCTATTTTGACCCAGCTGAGTGGACTAGACAGCCTTGTCAAAACTCACTTGACCATAGATGTGAGGTCTATTTCTGAACTCTATATTTGATTCCATTGGTTAATCTCTCTATCTTTAATCCTGTACCATGCTGCTTTTACCACTGTAGCTAGATGAAATTCTTTAAACACTGGAAGTGAGTCCTCCAACTTCATTCTTTTTAAAGATATTTTTGGTTATTCAAGGGTTCTTACCTTTCCAGGTAAATTAGAAAATTGGCTTTTCAAATTCTACAGAGATAGATATTGGGGAAGTAAATGTAACGCAAGTGGTTGAGTGCCTGCTTCCCATTTACGAGGACCTGGGTTCAATGCCTTTGGCCCAAGTACCTCAAAAAAAAAAAAAAAGACAGAGGCAAGATGGTGTTGGTTTAGTTGGGCACTCACCATCTCTCTCACAAAGGACAGCCGATTGGGGAGAGAATCATGCCCAAATGGGCTGTTCTGGGAGACTGCAGAGCGAGAGCCTTTGGGAAATCAAACTGGATGGAGCTGGACATGGAGATAGATTGCTCAAGGTAAAACCAGAACATAGAACACAACAAGGAAATGGAAGAAGAAGAACAGTGTCAAAGAGAAAACTTAACACACACACAAAACCACCAGCTAAATAAAACTCTAGTGCAGAGAGAGAAGATAATAAATTAAATAAACCTTCACATAAAATGATGACCAGAGGGAAACAAAAAATTACCAACCATACTCAGAAACAGGAAGACATGGACAAGTAAAATGAACAAATTAAAAACTAGGAAGAGATGCGTAATATAACGAAATAATCAAAACTGTCCAAACAAATATCACAGACCAACTTAATGAAGTGGAAGAAAGAATTAAGGATATTAAGAAGACACTGGGAGAACATACTGAAGAAATTGTAAACATACATAAAAAGATAACAGATATGATGGTGATGGATGGCACAATCCAAAAAATAAAAAAAAATAAAAATGCTGGAAACACAAAACAGCAAATTTGAACAGGCAGAAGAAGAAATAGTGATATGGAAGACAGTTCATCTGAAATCAAACAGAGAGTAGAACAGATAAAAAAAAAAAGGTAGAAAAAATCCGGCAGGGATTAAAGGATTTAACTGACAGCACAAAATGCACAAACATATGCAGTACAGGGATCCCAGAGGGAGAAGAGAAGGGAAAGGGAACAGAAGGAGTTTTGAAAGAAATAATGGCTGAAAACTTACAACCCTATTGAGGGAGATGGATGTACATGTCCAGGAAGCACAGCACACTCTAAACACTATAACTCCCAACAGGCCTAATAGAAGACATATACTTGTCAAAATATCCAATGCTCAAGACAAAGAGAAAATACTCAAGGCAGCAAAAGAAAAGAGAATGAACACATACAAGGGAAGCTCAATAAGATTAAGTGCTGATTTCTCATCTGAAATGATGGAAGCAAGAAGACAGTGGTATGACATAGTCAAGGTATTCAAAGAAACAAAACTTCCAGCCACCAATTCCCTATCCAGCAAAGCTGATATTCAGAAATGATGGAGAGTTCAAAATATTCACAGATAAACAGAAATTAAGAGGGTATGCCAATAAGAAACCTGTACTTTAAGAAATGCTAAAGGAAGTTCTACAGGTTGAAAGGAAAAAACAAGAGAAATAGAGTTGGAGGAGAGTGTAAGAACAACTAAAAGTACAAAAAGAGAAATAAAAACAAAATACTACATACATAAATCCAAAGAAAATATGGCTGATGTAAGAAATTCCTTGAGAGTAACATCACTGAATGTTAACAGATTAAACTCACCAGTCAAGAGACACAGTTTGGCAAAATGGGTAAGGATATATGGCTCATTTATATGTTGCCTACAAGAAACCCAACATAGACCCAGGGATTCAAGGAGGCTGAAAGTGAAAGGCTGGAAAACAATTTTACAAGCAAACAATAACCAAAAAAGGACAGGAGTAGCTATACTAATATCAGACAAAATAGACTTTAAATGCAGAACTATTGTAAGAGACAAAGATGGACACTATATATTAGTAAAAGGGATAATCTTTCAAGAAGAAAGAACAATCATAAACATTTATGCACCTAAAAAGGGTGCCTTTACAATTATAGGGGGCCTTTAATACACCATTATCACCATTAGACAGAACATCTCAACAGGGAATCAATAAAGAAACAAAGACTCTTAATAATACACTAGAGGACCTGGATCTAATTGACATATACAGAACGCTACACCCAAATACAGCAAGATATAAATTCTTCTCAAGTGCACATGAATCTTACTCCAAGATAGAACACATGCTATGTCACAAAACAACTCTCAATGAATCCAGAAAGATTGAGATTATACAAAGTAATGTCTCTGACCACAATGGAATGCAATTGGAAATTACTAAGGGACAGAGGACCAGATTAAGCACAAAGATACGACAGTTAAATAATACATTCTTAGACAAAAAGTGTGTCAAAGAGGAAATCTCTAAAGAAATCAGTAACTACCTTGAAATGAATGAAAATGACACAACAACATATCAAAACCTATGGGATGCATGCAAGGATGTACTGAGAGGGAAATTCATGGCCTTAAATGTATATCATATAAAAGAAGAAATTGAAGACCTAACTGCACACTTGGAGCAATTGGAAAAAAAACAACAAACTAATCCCAAAGGAAGTATAAAGAAAAATATAAGAAATATTAGAGCAGAACTAAGCAAAATAGAGAATAAGAAAGCACTAGAAAAAATAAAGAAAACCAAAAGCTGGTTCTTCAACAAGAGCAATAAAATTGACAAACCCTTATCCAGACTAACGAAGAAAAAGAGAGAGCAGATGCAAATACATAAAAGAAGGAATGAGGAAGGGGATATCACTACTGAACCCTCAGAAATAAAGAATATCATAAGAGGATACTTTGAAAAATTATATGCCTACAAGAATGATAATTTAGAGGAAATCGACAAATTCCTAGAAACTCATAAGCAGCCTACATTGATGAAAGAAGAATTGATGAGCTCAACAGTCCAATTACAAGTAAAGAGATAGACTCAGTCATCAAAATTCTCACAACTAAGAAGAGCCCAGCATCAGATGTCTTCACAGGTGAATTCTACCAAAACTTACAGAAAGAACTAACACCAAATCTGGTTAAGCCCTTCCAAAAAATAGAAGTAGAAGGAACATTACCTAACTCATTCGATGATGCCAACATTACCCTAATACCAAAGCCAAACAAAGATATAAGAAGAAAGGAAAATTACAGACCCATCACTCTAATGAACCTAGATGCTAAAATCCTCAACAAAATACTTGCTAATCACATTCAACACATATCAAACGAATTATATGACATGATCAAGTGGGTTTCATCCCGGGTTTGCAAGGATGGTTCAACATAAGAAAATCAATCAATGTAATACACAACATAAACAGATTGAAAGAAAAAAATCACTTGATCATGTCTATAGAAGCTGAAAAAGCATCTGACAAAATACAGCACTCTTTCCTGATAAAAAAAACTGCAAAAGATAGGAATAGAAGGAAACTTTCTGAATATGATAAAGGGTATATATGAAAAACACAAAGCTAACATCATCTTCAATGGAGGAATCCTATAAGCCTTCCCTCTGAGATCGGGAACAAGACAAGGATGCCCACAATCACCACTCCTATTTAACATTGCCTTAGAATTACTTGCTCGAGCACTGAGGCAAGAAAAGGATATAAAAGGCATCCAAATTGGAAAAGAAGAAGTAAAAATTTCATTAATTGCAGATGACATGATATTATATGTTGAAAGCCCTGAGAAATCTACATCAAAGCTTCTAGAACTTATAAAGTAGTTCAGTAATGTTGCAGGCTATAAGATCAATGCTCAAAAATCAGCAGCATTGCTCTACACCAATAACGATCAATCTGAGGAGGAAATCAAGAAAAAAAAATACCATTTACTCTTATAACTAAAAGAATCAAATACCTCGGAATAAATTTAACTAAAGATGTAAAGGATGTATATACAGAAAACTACACAACACTGTTAAAGGAAATCAAAGAAGACTTAAAAAAAATGGAAGAATATTCCCTGTTCATGGATACAAAGACTAAACATCATCAAGATGTCTATCCTACCCAAACTAATCCACAGATTTAATGCAATCCCAATAAAAATCAACACATCATTTTTTAAGGAACTGGACAAACTAACTACAAAATTTATTTGGAAGGGTAAGAGTCCCAAATCGCCAAAGACATATTGAAAAAGAAAAATGAAGTTGGAGGTATCACACTACTTGACTTTAAAACATACTACAAAGCTACAGTGCTCAAAACTGCATGGTATTGGCACAAGGATAGACATACTGACTAATGGACCCGAATTGAGAGTTCTGATATAGATTCTTGCATATACAGTCATCTGATACTCAACAAGGCCACCAAGCCCACTCAGTTGGGAAAGAATGGCCTCTTCAAAAACTGGTGATTGGAGAACTCTAAATCCATATCCAAAAGAATGAGAGAGAAACACCATCTCACACTTGATACAAAAATCAACTCAAGATGGATCAAAGATCTGAATATAAGTACCAAGACCGTTAAAACCTTGGAAGATAATATAGGGAAGCATCTACAAGAATTTGTAATAGGAAACGGCTTCATGAAATTCACACCCAAAACACGAGCATCAAATGAAAAAATAGATAAATGAGCCCTCCTCAAAATTAAAAACTTTTGCACCTCAAAAGGACATTGTCAAGAAAATAAAAAGGCAGCCTAAGCAATGAGAGAAAATATTTGGCAACCATATATCTGATAGGAGCCTATTATCCAGCATATATAAAGAAATCCTACACCTCAAAAATAGAAAGACAGACAACCCATTTAAAAAATGGGAAAGTTACCTGAAATGACACTTCTACAAGGAAGAAATACAAATGGCTAAAAAGCACATGAAAAGATGCTTGACATTGCTTGCTATTAGGGAAATGCAAATCAAACTAAATGAGATACCATCTTATACCCATTAGAATTGTGGCTATTAAAAAAACAGAAGACTATTAGTGTTGGAGAGGATGTGGAGGAATGGGAACCCACATACACTGCTGATAGGATTTTGATATGGTCCAGCCACTGTGGAGGACAGTTTGGCAATTCATCAAAAAACTATCTATAGATATTCCATATGATCCAGTGATTCTACTGCTGGATATATACCAGAAGATTTGAAAGCAAAGACACAAACAGATATATGAACACCAATGTTTCTAGTGGCATTGTTCACTATTGCCAAAAGTTGGAATCAACCCAGGTGCCCATCAACAGATAATGGATAAGCAAAATATGCTACATACATATAATGGAATATTACTCAGCTGTGAGAAGGAATAAAGTGCTAACACACGGCATACCATGGATGAATCTTGAAGACCTTATGTTGAGTGAAGCAAGCCAGACATTGAAGGATGAACAGTACATGACCTCACTGATATGAATTAAGGAAATTGAGCAGTCTCAGAGAGTTATTGTCTGAAAGATAGGTTTACAAGAAAGAGAAAGAGAAGAGAAGGTTGTGAGCCATCACCCATATGGTTCTAATCGGTAGTAAAGTGAAAGAGTGTAGTAGCGTATTGAAGGGATAGGACAGGAGGGTAGTGATATTATTGGGTTGGGTGGTGCAGT